>JASANF010003097.1:0-24872 GCA_030248245.1 Trissonchulus sp. WLG1_4 | reverse complement strand
CGGTCAATCAGGGACTGGGTTGCACTGTGTCAGATTTAGCAAGTGAAATCTTTTTTCATTTTTGTACTCGTTATTTGTACATATACTCACACGTCGCTGAAGTAGCAAATCACATTTCACTCAAATATATACATGGAAATACAAGTCAACAGAAAATACAAGTGGAAATAAAAAATACGTGAAACTTTTATTCAATTCAATTTTATTCATTCAATTTTTTTTAAAAACTCAATGATTTTGAATTATTTGTTTCAGCAGCCGAAGGAAACGGGTCGTTTAGATGAGGCTACCAATGTCAAGCTGATTCTCAACGAAATATGTCAGGTATAAAACTTTTGGGTTGCCGTGCCGTTGCCGACCCCGCAAAGCAAGGGTGCGCGTGCGATCCGGTTGTATTCATTTTATTGTTTATTTTTTTATTTTTTGTTGTCAGCAAAACAAATTGTCCGCATTTTTCTCCGGATTAGCATTTATTATGCAATAAATTAGCCGAAACGCTTTTGTCAATTCCTCACAGCAGCTGACCGAAGTTTGTCCTTGTCTCTGTCTCTGTATTTTCAATGACGACAAGATGAACCGGGCTTTAGCAGGAGCAAAATAATGTGATATTACTTAGGGTCGATTCCTTTACTGGATTAAAAGGTTAATTATAATCGGACTAAACGGTTTAAAAATTATGCTAAAAATGCCATTCCAAAACCTCCGGATTAAACGGATTTAACTTTTAACGCGCTGCTTTTTAATCAGACTGAACGGACTTAACTGTGCACGCAAATGTTAAGCGTGCATGTTATATCCGTTTAGTCCAGTGGTAGTTTTGGAATAGGGTCAGACTAAAATTAAGCCGTTGACTTATTTTAACTCGTTTAGTCCGCTTAATCCGGTAAAGGAATAGGCGCCTAGTCTCAGCGTCAAGAAGATTTTGTCCTAGAATGAATTTGAACTTTTAACCTTGGGATTGGCAGTAACGCGGTTTTGGTTTCGCTAATTTTGCTAGACAACCAGAAAGTTGGAATTTAACTTTTGAAGAAATTTTGTTATTCCTAGTCATGCAATGCTTTAGTATCGCTAGCTAATTTTTTACTGTATTTGATCGGGAAAAATGTTACTGACACAAAACTTGGCGCATATGTTATTTGCCAGCAAAAAAATAACAAAACATGGGCATTGTGATATCGTACAGTCCATTAGAAAATTTCCCAAGTAACAGTTAAGCTGTTAGACTAACAGCAATTATTAATGGGGCCAAAATGTTTAAGTTTGCTGTAGTAATTATAAAAATAGAAGATAGAATAATGCAAAAAAGTGTTAACAGTTAATTTTGGTGGCACGGACAAACATAATTCTGTCTTGACGTCACATTTGTTTTGCAACATATTTTGTATGGGTCGGATGCATGCATAAAACAATGCAGGTAGAGGTAACCATATCCGTTGAATATACGTGTAATAAAAATAGGAATTTTGAAAGTTTGTTGGTA
Organism: Trissonchulus sp. WLG1_4; assembly: GCA_030248245.1. Lineage (NCBI taxonomy): Eukaryota > Metazoa > Nematoda > Enoplea > Enoplida > Ironidae > Trissonchulus > Trissonchulus sp. WLG1_4. The sequence continues at coordinate 23,392 of JASANF010003097.1, read as the reverse complement.
TGAAAGTGTGTGAAATTTTTGTACATAAATAACGTTTGGCTTCAGCTTTAATAAAATTCTGGTGAACTAAAAAGTGGCTCAACTTGTCCAAAAATTCCTGTTCATTACGTAGAAACGCAATAAATGTAAATCTCAATTTCCGGTGGCACTTTGAGTTATCGTAGCTCTGTTTAACGAAATTTCACTTAGTAGTGCAAATCATAGCGTTAGAACCATGATGGGCTAAATAAAAATTGGATAAATGTAAAAACGAAAAAATGAGAATTAACACGAACTCAAGTAGCTTTGCAACTGGTGTACTTGATTTTGTAGAACTAAAAATGTATATACTATAGTCATATTGTAAAAACTTTTCGTCAACGTCTTTTGTCTTGTTTTTTTTCAAACTTGTGTTGATGTCTATTTTGTAAATAGAAACAGACAGATTTTAAGACTTGATTTTTCAACACTTGTATTGTATGCCATACATATATTTATGCGCATTGTACGTAATCCGATAGAATTCTACTGCAGAACAGCCACCTACAACACAGTCTGTATAATGTATATACACACGTGGCAGAATGTTGTGTAAATTCGTACCAACTTTGGAAAGGGGGGAATTTGGATAGGAGTATTTTGCGTTGTTAGACGGGGGGGGCATAAGGTATGTCAAGAGTTTTAGCTGGGATTTCTTTAAAGCTGTGCTGTGTGGTAACATAAACGGGCACAATTAAGTCAATTAATATATATTTATTTGTAAAAATATACATGATGTGCATATAGCAAGAAGTCATTGCGTATTTTTGTATACATCTGGGTTTGTTCTTTTAGTTGGGCTAAGAAAAAAGGCTGTTGTAGTTTTTTTACCTGTATTAAACCCCGTGTATTTATGCTAACCGTAGTCATATTTTTGTCGGTGTGTGCCGAAAAATTTCCAAAAATGTGGTTATCCATTGCTGTGACGGGCAGACTATATTAATGTGTTTGGCGAGAGTGGAAGCCTGATTTTTTTGTCTAGTCTCTTGCAACGGATGCAGTAAGTGTTCCGCTTCAGCCCGGTTCATACTTGTCTGTAAGGGTGTCCGTTTGTGTCGATTAATACTCACAGCCGTATGTCCGTTCAGTCGGCAAAATGACGAACAAATTATGCCGTTATTAATACATTCATAGAATGGAATAGCGTGTTTTGTTAGTATACATATATATATATATATATATATATATATATATATATATATATATATATATATATATATATATATATATATATATATTTATAATATATATATATACATGTATATATAATTGGAACGGATTAAATACATACGGCTGTTATAAGTATGAATCGACCATCAAGCTTAAATTAGTTTAGATAAATTGAGGTCCAAATTTGAATGGCCAACTGACCCCAATAGAAGCGGTCGTGTTTTGCGATGAATTCACTTTCTGAAATACAAAGTTTCGATTGCAACGGTGGCTTTGTATAAAGTTTGGAATTTGGGGTATACGTAGAAATGAAAACTTTTGGAGATGAAAACAGATTAGTCCAAATCGATTAGTTTGAGGCATCTTTCCGTAATTTGATTCAGAAGATTTGATCGAGGGCTCTCTATCGATTCGAGTTTTTATGCAACTTTAACTCAAAAAGTTGCATTGCATTAATGCAATCAAGGTGATAGTTGCGTTTTCGAGGTTTTTGTGATTTCTAAGGGTCTTATCCAAAATTGGATTTATCGGATCAGATTTAACTTTATTTCGTCAATAACGCAGCGTCAGTTAAACGTAATATATTGAAACTTGGCGCACACCGAGGTACTGTATGTGAGCCATGTGGGGCAACATTTCAGCCGGTTATTTTCATTTAGTGCTGCGCTATTAGCAAAATTAGTTTAAATCTAATCCGTTAAATCCAATTTTGGATAAGGCCCTATGGCCTATGTAAACTTTGCGCCCACAGAACTCAATTTGCAAATGAATCCTGAGCACGAATTCTTGGCACAGTACTGTAAAGGTCCAAATCCCCACGCTAGTCTCTCACTTTTTTGAAATTTCACCTGTGGACATTTTCCCCCATCCCACCCCCCTGGATACGCCCTTGTATTTGTGTGCGGTCACGTAGCGGCAGCCAAAAATGCCGAAGTTGAAAGTCTGCTTCCTAGGCGCCAAACTGATCTTATTTGTGCACTGAATGTAGTTTTGGAAAACTAGTGATATGATGCATTGTAGTTACCTTGTCAAAAAATAGGAAAAATAATTTTGTTGCAGCTTATGACGCTAAAATGTCACACACTAAAGCAATTTGCATGCATCGCACTATTTCTTTATAAATGCTAGGTTGTCGTTTTCGAACCGTCCGAACAGCAAAGTGTCTGGGATTGGCATTGTAGCAGCTCCCAGGGCGAAGTCGAAACTATTTTGATTTATTCTGAAATACCCACGTTTGACCAAGAATACATAATAGCTTCTCACTCTATATAGAAGAAGAGTGAGACACTCTCCAGCCTGCCTGTGTTATAGCACAGGCAGATGCGCTGGTCGTTTTCAGGCTACATGTTGACATTCTATGCAACATGTGACTGGCCAATCAGAACCGAGCTTCTATTCTCTGATTGGCCGACGCCTGTGCACGTGCTCCAATCATAAAACGGGATAGGGATAAAGGCTAATAACTCATTATTTATTCATAGTCTGCTTGTAAAAACATTAAAAAAGGTTTGCAAATACCTCTGGAGATATTTTGGCAAACTTTCAGCGAAATTGATTGAGAAATTTTGAAGAAATTGAGAAAAGTTTATATCTCAAAAGTTTCTCAATCAATTTCGCTGAAAGGTTGCCAAAATATCCCTAGAGGTATTTGCAAACCTTTTTTAATGTTTTTGCAAGCAGACTATGAATAAATAATGAGTTATTAAGCTTTTAACTTTATCTTAATGCTTATCAACGCATCAGCGTTTATATACTAAAGTGTGTTACGCAGGGAATCTACGCGCTGATTGGCCAGTCACATGTCAATGTCAACATGTAGCCTGAAAACGACCAGCGCATCTGCCTGTGCTAGAACACAGGCGGGCTGGAGAGTGTGTCACTCTTCTTCTATATAGACGCTGCGCTATTATGTACTTTTGGTTTGACGGTTTGGAAAGATCTACCAAATGTGGTTTACGAAAGTTTTCAGAAACGAAGTCACTTAGCAAACTGATGAAAAATTAAACAACAGAAACAAAATATTTGACTGGATCACATGTTATGTGAATCATTATTGCAGATGGGTGTAAATTGTAGTCACAAAATTTTTTTTTGCGTCTAGTGGCAAAAAACGGTCAATTTTGGACACATTGGAAAATTTTTTAAATTTGGTGAATGGGAGAGTTATCAGAAATTTTTTCTGCCCAATTTGTTTCAGCAAATTGGCTAAAACGACCAAAAAAGTTTTGTCAAACTCTCCAAAATTTTCTCCAATGCTAACGTTTTGGCCCAAAGAAAACCCAGCTTTTAATCGAATCCGAACCGTTTTATTTTCAAATATGGATGATGAATGTTAAAAACTGCAATGCAGAATTTGCATTTTTTCTAAAGCAGTGTTTTTTTCAAGTCTTGGAACCGTTTGGAGCCCTTCTTTGTTATTATTAAAAAGGTGACTTTGATTTTCGGTGCGCCGTCGTTGTTTTGACGATAGTATTGTTACGGGAAAGTTGAACCCGGAACTATCAGTCTTGTGCTTGCTGTCTGAATTTGAAATTGAAAGGCATCCGTTGTCTTTGTTGAAGTGTGAAAACCGTGTCTTATCGATTGAAAACAGATCGATACGGGTGTGCTAAGTGACGCACACACACACACAGCACACACACACACAATGTGTTGAGGATAGAATCAATGTATGTCCGTGTGTGCGTACATGATGTGTCGGTTGTCTGACCTGTATGTGACTGTGACACAAATCGATTGCGTAGTACATTTGTATCAAATTGTTGTCGAGACATGCGTTGCATAATCGATGCAGTATTAGTCATCATAGTACGTGTTTTCAGCTGTGACTGGGTACGTTACGTATCAACAAAAATGGTTTGCTGTTTGTATTTTGTTTTTTTGGAGTGAATACTGAGGGCATTGCTCAACTGAATGTTTTTTAACATTTTTCTGTTGTTTTTCCAACTGGTTTCATAATTTTTGATACGTTTTTAATATCCGATGTTTTTTTATATCGATGATGGCTTGTCACTGCGGTGATCTGATCTCTGTTTTGGTTCTCAGCCGAAAAGTTTCAAAACAATCAATACATCCACAACACAGTGCTGTTTTTTATGTATTTTCGATCAAAAGAACGCACACGCGTCTGTAAAATATGAATCGATCCACAGACTGGATTTTCGGCACCATCTTGCTTTTCGTTTTGCGCTTGGTCATCTACAAGGAAACAGAATATAGTGATGAATACCAATGTATATTTTAGTATTTCATAGATTCGGTTTTGCAGACCAATAACGTCTCACCACATTGGTGAAATTATTCGGTCATTCATTGTCGGTTCAGTCAGTTTTGTTGATTTGTTTTTGTTTTATTTTTTGTTTTTTGTTTAGTTTTTGCAACTTCCGTCGGACAGCCCGCAGGCGGTGCAGCTGAAGGAGCATGCGTCCAAGGTCCTGTACGGTCTCAGCATCAGCAACTTCAATGCCGTGTTCGCAAGAATTTCCGCCAGGTATGTATATATTACGTACTCTTGGTGATGAGTTAGCTAATGTGGTTGGTGTTAGCGAGTTAGTTAATTTCCTGTGTAATCAATATTTAATATATTACGATAGTGCAGTAAATGTCGACACTTGAACCTGATTTTGTTTGCTAAATCATGGTTTATCCCGCCCAACTGACATGAGTGCTAGAATAGGGTGCAGAAAATCGTCTTGGTCTACTTCATTTAACAAGCTGCGTTTTGCTATTAGGCTGCACAAGTGGTGTATAGTAAGCTTGCTAGCTTTTTCCCGTTATAAATTAGTTGACTTTCCCATTCTGTCCACGCTGCTGCTCTTGGTAAAAAAAGCATTTTTATAATTAATTAATTAATCAATCATTTAATTAATTAATTATTACGTAATTGCCTGGCGTTTTGTTTTGGGTTGAAATCATTGTCGGCGGAGACGGGCCCGGAGGCTGGGACCAGCGATCTGGGAGATCTGGAGCTGGTCAGACACATTCACATGGATCTGCCGGCCCTCACCAAACTGCTATCAGGTCACTACCATGACAACCAACATGTAGCCGGGTAAAAATTGAGGGAGGGGAGGGAGGGGCATAGTAGCCAGTTATTGGAACCCTCCCCGCTGGATTGATCAAAAATACCATAAATTTTTACCAATTTTTGAAACCCCCCCGGCCGAGTTTTTATTTTTTTGGGGGTGGGGGTGGGGCGTGGGCGAGGACTCCCCATCCCAGTCTTATGTCATATATTGATCATGAGTCACAAACTGACCACACTGATCTTGTGCGAAATGGGAATTGACGGTGGGAGTAAGATTTGCATTGATTGATAGCATAGCACAGGCTTTACGATAGTTCAATTGTTGAAGTTCAATAGTTTTAATCGTACTTAAAGTAGGAGCTTATAAGTTAGAGTTAGTTACATGGTTATCTTGTGCATCGTTATCTTCGAATGAAATTCAAATGTAATGCACTAAATTCAATTTTGGACAATGTAAACAAACTTTCTGATTATTGTTCTACTTTGGTAATCAGTCTTGTGTGAATTTGTCCTTATCAAAGACAAGTTTGCTAATATCGACGCACAAAATAGATGGATTAGATTATTAGAAACACAAATCTTTAGTTGGATCTAGTAAGTTATTTATCACTTTTTTAACTCTACAGATTGATGTTTGAACTTGAGCGGTAGGATTTGTATGGGTGAGCTATTTAATCAGCTACTTCGGATTGCTAAAGAATGAAGGAGAGATGACAGTTAAGTTAATATGTAGTCTGCTAATTAGGATGAGTTTTTAGTAGCTTTTTATCAGTAAGAGCGATGAATCGAAATTGACATTTGAAATGGAACTTTTTTCAGAAATTGCCTATCACAAACCGTTTCGCAAAGATAACAGCTCCGTGTTGATTACAAGTTTGGAAAAGGTACTGGAAAAGGGTTTTTGCTTAGCTGGCGAGTGGGGGGGGGGGTGAATATGTTGAACTTTGCGTCGATTCTCAAAGTATCCTTATCATGGCAGCTTGGTTGAAATTCACGCCACCCAAATGAGTGTTTTGGTGCTTTGTTGATTTTTTGATTGATGAATTCTGTCTCATATTTATTCATTATTATGTTTGATTTATTGATATTTTTTATTTTATTGCTTTATTTATATATTTCTATGCAGAACGGACATGCGACCATAAATATGAATAGAACTCAGGGTCTATGTATTAAAAATAAATGAAATTGTGGCATTTATGAATCGGAGGGGACATATTTGTTGTGATCAAACAAGATCACAGAATATTAAGTTGAGCTAATTTAAATGTTCTTTGTGCTGCACTCTTGATGTTGCCGTATGTTGTAGGCCATTTGGAATTGGATGGATAGCTACCCGCATCAATTTTCAGAATTGCAAAGAACACAAGATGATGATCTGTCAGGTTAGCCTCGGTTCATACTCGTCCTTGTCCTTGTCCCTATGGGCTTGTCCTCAAGCAATTGCAAAAAAACTACTCTGCGAAATAAGTCAACTTTTTCCATGCAAATGGCTGAGGTCACTTCCAGATCGTATGCAAAATATTAGCCCAAATGCTTTTGTCAATTCTTCACTGCAGCTGCTTGAGATTCGTCCCTGCCCTTACGTCCTTAAGGACAATAATATGAACCTGGCTTTATACGGCAGCCGGCCAAGAGTATAATATAATATCGGCGTGCCTGCTGTCGACAAAAAATTAGCAGTTTTAGTTCCTTTCATATTGCACTCATGGTCAACTCTACTCTTGCTCGAGGCTCGACTGAACTTTTTTGAATTTTATAAGTTTCTGCAGGTAAAGTTAGTTTATGCGGCGGTAGAAAGTGGTAATTTAAAGTAAACATGCCTAAATGGCTTTACTACTGCTCAGTTTTGCTATTCTTGAAAAATGGAAAAATTATTTTAAAATTTTAAAATAATTAAAATTTAATTTGAAATAATATTTAAAACTTGTTTTTTCCAGATTGCTGTGATCGTCTGTTCGAGCAGCTGGACTCGCTGATTAACGAATCCAGCAAGCGTCGACTAACCATCTGGCCTCTGCAAATGATGCTGCTGATTCTCTGTCCTGTACGAGCGGTCATAGGGCCTTGTGCATTGGATTTAACCGTTTTTGAAATTACTTAGATAATTAAAAAATAAATTAAAATTGCATTTAAAATTATGGTTTATCACTTTGGAAGTACATACGTCGCCTATTGGAGGGATATTGAAGTTTAGTGCGTTAGTCCTAAATCTAGACTAGTGCTGTGTTATTAATCAGATTCAATAATTTCGAATTGAATCTGATCAATCCATTTTTCAGTAAGACCTGTACATCGAATCGATGCATCTGTAGGGCTAAGGCAAAACTTGCGAACGCTATCAAGTTTGAGAGATTGATAAAAAATGGGATCATGTATGGAAGTAAAATAAATCTATGTGAGGCATTTTTTTAGGATTTCTGACTTTTCAAGACGTATTTATTTCAGAAAATTGTTGAAGAAATAGCATACGCCGCTGGTGGTGCCCCTTGTTCTCCGAGACACCAGAAAAAGGTAAACTAGTCATTGGCAATGACGTCCAGTTTCAATTAATTTTATTTTTTATATTTGTATATTTGTTATAAAATATTATTTTATCTGATATTTTTATTGATTGATGAGAATTATTGATATTTGAAGTTTTCAAACGATAGATGTACTATCATGGCCTGGGTTTTTTTTCGCTGGCAAATTTTCGCAATTTTGCGAAAAGCTTGAAATTTTTTTCGCAAAATCAAAATTTTTTCGCAGACTTACTTTTGTTACATAAGGGGGTAGTGTCGCGAAAGCAGTCGATTTTGCGCGACTATAAAACTTTTTCAGTGAAAGATAAGATAGGTCATTGTTATTTATATATTCTAAAAATATGTTTCAAGGCAAACATTGTTGCCAAGTTTCAGCAAAATTGATGCAGCATACAGTTGAAGCCGCAAAGTCGGAAAAATGACGTTTTGAAAACCTATTCACATTCGATAATTTCGTCACAATTAAAAACTTTTTTGTTTAGATTCTTTACACAAAGTGAAAGCACATATGCTCTAGTTTATGCATACAAAATTTAGTGCCAATTGCTCGAGTGGTTGTGGAGTAATGCCTGTTTGAACTGGGAAACTGGGCGTAACCTGTACAGCACTCACGGCAATAATGATAGATTGTAAAAAATTTAGACACTTATTTCAAAATCAAAAGAAAAACGTACCTTTATTTTTTATTTTTCTTATTTGTGGGAAAAAAACTGTGCGTCAAAACATTACATGTACTTCACAAGCTGGCCAATCTGATATCTGCTTCGATTTTTTGAACTTTTATGTCTCTATTGTGTGATATCTGGCTCACAAATGGTGATTGGTTCAAAATATTGGTAGATATTGGTAGTCTGGTGTCTGGCAGTATCGCTAGCTTCTCAGTGAACGTACAATTTCAAAGCAAAAAGCTCTCGTTTTGCAACCTATGACCAAAACTGCTTTGGCGACACTACCACCTTAATGCAGTAGATTTTACATTTAAATGTTGATAAAACATTATTACGCCTATACAGGATTAAGACTGACGCAATTTTTACCCGTTTTGTCCAAAAAGTAACGATTTTGACACTTTTATTTAAATTTATGGAGCCGTTTTTGTGTAGTTGACAATTTTCACATTCGATGCTCAGCCGTAAAGAAATTTTAGAAGACCCGGCCATTGACCAAGTTAGGTCTGAAAATGCTAACATTTTGAAATGTTTCTTAATTATGTCACCTCGACCCCTAGTTATACCTATACCCCTATTATACGTGCAACGTGTCTATTAGTGTTACATGCTGTGGTGTGATGATACATGAAAGAAAATCTGTCCCATTTACAGTCACTAGAAACATCAAGCCACAAAGTTGCACGAGTCCGGGCCTAGGTTCCCGAAGAAGTCGCCTATCCGTGGTGGAACCATTCGTCGATGCCCGCCCCAGTGTGGTCCCGGCGACAAAGGACTTCAACTCCCCCTCCCAGCAGAAGCCTTCGTCATTGCTCCCTTGTGGTCGGGTTTTTGGGATTGGGTCAGCCTAGGCCAGCGCTGCTGATCCTGTTATTACTCCTAATTGCTGGCATCGAACCAAATCCCGGGCCTAACAATTATAATAACTCTAATGGCAACCCAATGTGGATCTGCTCGGTCTGTCAGGGCCCAATCAGCCGTATTCATACGTCGGTTTATTGCAACTCCTGCACAAACTGGTGTCATTTCCGAAGGTCTGGTATAAACTGTAGTGATCTGAACCAGACCCGCGACTGGTCCGAGTCGTTCAGTTGTCGCACCTGCCTAAGGGTGCAGCAACCACCTGTCAATGCCCTTCTGCCCTCTGCCACGGCACAACCCGCAACACCAACACTTCGCATTCTACAACTAAACTGTAATGGCGTTTCGAACAAAATCGACGAAATTTGCGCTTTTATGGATAAGTTTGATATCAAAGTCGCTGCCCTACAGGAGACTAAACTCAGTGCCGTCTCCAAGGACCCCAAGGCTGCTGGTTTCAGTATCGTTCGTCTCGACCGCGGTGGTCATAACCGTGGCGGCGGCATGGCCCTACTCGTCCATCACTCTTTGCAGTTTAAAACAGTCGACACTAACGTCACCGATTTGCATCTCGAACACCAGTCGATTCAAATTGTAATGGGCAACGACAAACTTACAATCTCCAACATCTACATCCCTCCGGTTAGCAGCTGTGCTCCTAACTATTCTCCATGTATTACACCTTTTCTGGCTCGTGACCACGCCCTAGTTTTGGGTGATTTCAACGCACATGATACTCTGTGGTCCTCTCCTTTGTCTGACGATAGAGGGGCTCATATCGCCGAGGAGATCAGTAACTCTAACTTTGGGGTTCTGAACGAGCCTACCCCTACTAGATTGCCCACCAATGGCCAAGCTACATCCCCGGACATATCCCTGGCTAGCATGTCCTTGCTCTCTTCCATCGACTGGTCCACTTGTGTTGCGCTCAGCTCCGACCATTTGCCTATTGTACTAGAGGTTCGGCTCGCCTTGTCCAGCACACCTGCCCCGCGCCGAACGTTTATTAATCTGTCGAAAGCCGATTGGCCCGGCTTCCTACAGGAGACAGAGCGTGCTTTTTCTGTTGCTGACTTGCCCACTGACGCTCATGCCGGGGAGAAAATCTTTCGGTCCATTCTGCGTACAGCCGCTAAGCACAACATCCCCGCCGGCCGCATCCCAGTTGTGCGCCCCTATTTTCCACCTGAAGCTGCCGCCCTGGCTGCAGAAAGAGACACGGTTCGAGCCACCAGCCCTGGCTCTCCTCTGATCGCTCAACTCAACGCTCTTTCTATGCTTCATTTGAAGCACTTGGGACCTCTTGGCCTCCAATATATCACGGCGCTGTTCAACCTATCTCTGGCTACCTGCAAAGTGCCGAGCATCTGGAAAACCTCAACCATTATTCCTCTGCTGAAACCAGGCAAGGATGTCTCAGACTCCAAGTCATACCGGCCTATCTCGCTGCTGTCCCCATGCATAAAGGTGCTGGAACGTTTGCTGCTACCTATCTTAGACATCCACCTCCCGGACAGTGATCATCAGCATGGTTTCCGGCCGCTCCATTCCACTACAACTGCCCTCCATAAGATCAATGCGGCGATTGCTGGTGGATTTAATGAGCGCAAACCCCCGAGTCGCACCGTCTTGGCTGCTCTTGACCTCACCAAGGCCTTCGACTCCGTCTGTCACGACTCGCTCATTTCCATCCTGTATAATTCCACTCTACCTAGTGGGATCACCAGATGGTTCTCAGCCTATCTTAGAGGTCGTCAGTCGCGTGTCTGCTTCCGGGATCAGCTATCTAAAGCTAGAAATATCCATACAGGGGTCCCCCAAGGCGCTGTCATCTCACCTAAGCTGTTCAACATCTACTTAGCTGGCCTCCCTGAGCCCCCCCCTGGTGTTAACCTGGTTTCCTATGCAGATGACGTCTCGGTTTGGGCCTCTGGCCCCAAAATCCAACCACTCTGTGACGCTCTCAACAACTACCTGCCCGAGGTTATCCAGTTTTTCAATCACAGAGCGCTAACAGTGTCAGCAGAGAAGTCGTCTGTAACGCTCTTTACTCCTCACACAGCTCAAGCCAAGAATCACCCTCAGGTTCTCATTAATGGTTCAGCAATTCCGCTGGCTCGCCAACCGAAGCTACTGGGGGTGACCCACGACACGATGTACACCTTCGCAGCGCATTGCACGTCGTCAGCTGGTAAAGTTCGTAAACGCAACAACATCCTTAAGGCACTGGCCGGCTCTGCTTGGGGTCAGGATCGGGATACTATCTTAGCAACTTACAAGGCCATAGGCCGCCCACTGGCCGAATATGCCTGCCCAGTCTGGAGCTCTATTGCAAGCCAATCCAGCACAAATAAACTGCAAATTGCTCAAAATGAAGCACTACGGATAGCAACTGGGTGCCTGCGCATGACAGATATTAACCACCTTCACCAAGAAACTAAGGTACTGCCCATACGTCAACACATGGGCCTCTTGTCGAAGCAATATCTAGCCAGCTGCTATCTTCCTGAAAACCCTTGTCACCAACTTATCCGAGCCCCGCCAAAACCCCGCCTCATGAAACCTACAGTCACTGACACCTATAGCGCGCAACTTGACCGGCTTGCTCCCAGCGGTTCACTTACACCTTCTGAACGTAAAGCGGTCATTAATGCAATCCACCATGAAACTGTATATCAAGTGCTGGCTAGTTATCCAGCCAACCGGGTTTTGGGCACCCAGTCGCCTGATCTTGACAGCAGCGAACTCTCACTACCTAGAGCGGCTCGGTGCACTTTGGCGCAACTGAGGTCTGGTTTTTGCGCCAGACTGAACTCGTACCGGGCAAGAATCGACGCAAACACGATGGACCACTGCCCTGACTGCGGGGCAGGACTTCATGACACCAACCACCTATTTAATTGCCCGGCGAACCCCACGACCTTAACCCCCGTGGACCTTTGGCGGCGACCAGTGGCAGCCGCAACTTTTCTTGGCCTCATCTCAACCCCACTTGGGCCTCAATGACGACGGCTTCTCCCCTGGGCTACAACAACAACAACAACAGTCCGGGCCTAAGGGATCACAAAAAGTCGGAGAAATTTTCAAGTTTTAGGCCAAATTTGGTCAATTGGGGCCGTATCGGCAATGTTTTCCGACTAAACCACAAAAATCAGCGCATAGACCTTACGAGTTCACCTCCACTGCGTCAAAATTTTTTCGCAATTTTGCGAAAAGGTTTGAAAATTTTTCGCAATCACCAATTTTTTTTCGCAATTGCGAACGTTTTTGCGAAAAAAACCCCAGATCATGGCTTTGGTTTTCACCAGAGAAATAAGAAATAATATGGGCTTGTGGCATAATGACAAATTCCATTGGCTTGATTTTTATGTATATATTTCTTATTTCTCTGGGGAAACCCGAACTGCAATGATGACAGCAATGAATGTGTCTGCAATCCGTCAGCCGTCTCGCGGCAGTAACGAGTATCCCACACAACGCTGAGCAGTTTCCGGCATATTCGGAGAATGTCCGGTATATAGGAATAATAATTGATGATTTCCGCTCATCATAGACAGGGTCATAGTTTTTCGTGCCTTTGATTAGTCTTAGGCTCAATGCATACTTATAGCCGTATGTTCGTATAGCCGACGAAATAGTAATGCCACTAATAGTGTTTATTAAGATCAGATTGGCAAGATTTTTTCGTAATTTCACCGGACGAACGGACATACCGCAGTAAGTGTGGTATGGTAAAGTAAAGGTAACCCGCGGATAGATAACTATCCGTTGGCGTGTCCGCCTTCGGGTGCGGTGCTCATCTCCGTTACAAAGCCCAGGAGCGTCAGGGGCACCACTTCTAGAATGACTACATTCGTGGAGGGGGCCAGCCTCTCAAGGCATAACACTCTAATCGGACCCCTGTTTCTTTACACAAATTTGTGGTACCCATTTACCGACTAGATGATGATGGACTGCTGGGTCGGCAGCAACAGGGTTGATCTAATCCATATAGCCCAAAATTGGCCACCCATCATTCGCTCAAGACTGGCACAATTTTTACTTTTTTCTGCCTAAATAGTATCAATTTTGACAATTTTTGATCAAAATTTCGGTAAGAGTTGATTAAAATTTATCAAAAATGCCGATTTATTAATTGCTGAGTTCCTGTTTGAGTGTTAAAATACACTGAACAAAGAGATAGCCGAAAATTTGCAGACGCCGGGACCCTCCCCCCTCTTACTCCTGGCGGGACCCTCCCCCCCTCTTACTCCTGGCGGGACCCTCCCCCCCTCTTACTCCTGGCGGGACCCTCCCCCCCTCTTACTCCTGGCGGGACCCCCCGCTCCCTGGAGTACAAATCTTTTTGGGTGGTCTTCTCTTCCATCCCCCAACTACATGTATACCCCAATCTCTTGCGCAATGGAGATCACAGTGGAAATCGACTAGCTGCTAGGATTCGATCCGCCAACCTATTGGTGTGCAGTTTCAGAAGGTCTACTTTGACAACATTCGCAAAGTGCTGACGGGGGGCTCGGCCAACTCTGGCCACCAGTACTCGCACCACCACACGGCCAAGCAACAGACCATGCTGGCAGCCTGTGTGGCCGGCGTGAAACTGTGCAAGGCGGCCAGCTATATCAACAGTGCCGACAGTGCCAATGTGTTCTTCAATTTAGTGCATTCCATCATTGATGAAGTGAAGGTGGGATAATGTTAGAGAATGTCTAATTGTTTTAAGGTGGTAGTTCCGTAAGAGCAGTTTTTACTTAATTTTCTAGACAGATTGGTAATTTATGGGTAAAGGGAGTATGACTTTATTTAAGTACAGCGAAAAATAGTTTGGTGTAGAATTTCAGTGTTAAGACTAGCTACCACGTTGGCTTACTGATTACTGATCTCTTAGCCAATGCAGTAGTTAGTCTCAACTTGTAATTTTATCAGTGATTGAAAATTTTTGTGTAGACAGTGAAGTGTCGTTGTATAACATTGAAACTCGTTTTGTTTTGTTAATTCTCGTCCACACAGCTGCATGCATTTCATGCGTCAATTTATAAGTAGTTTTTTTAATCACCAATTCATTTTTTAAGTCTTAATTTTCTTCAGACGCATCTTTTCAATCCCTGCAAACCACTGTTTCGCTCTGGTATCTCGTCCCAGGACCTGGACGTGCTGATTGACTGCTTCGTGGCCTGTTTCCGTCTCCAGCCCCACAACACCGACACCCTGCGCGTCTGCATGAACCCACAGGCCCATACCGCATACCAGCTGGTGCTGGTGATGGCTTTGTACAGAATCGCCATACAGGTGCGTAGTATTAAAGTCTGATCAAAAAATGCTGGGCCCTGACACTGAAACACGCGATTTCATTACGAAAAGAACGAATTGCAAGAGACAGCAAGTAGTTACAATTTCCTTACAGGTGCGTAGTAGTTGTCATGTTACATGACATGGATAGCTAGTACTAGTTTAGGCTTCATGCTTGTACTTACAACGACAGTATCGGTATACTTATTTTTTGGATACAAAGTAGGTTTCATTGTACGTGTAAGAGGGGGGGAGGTGACCCCCAAAAAATCGTGGGACCTGCGGTGGGGCAATGTCCCGAAAACCGCAGCGAAAGTGGCAGAAAATAGCGCTTTAAAAAAAATTTGCAAAATGCAGGATAGTTTCGGCAAGTACGAGTCGTCAACATTCGGCCGGATAGACTCTCCAAAAATTTGACAGGTTCAAGCATTATTGTACCATAAGTGTGGATCCAGGAGAATAAGTTTATTAACCAATCAGAGAACAAGTTTATTAACCAATCACAATTAGCTAGTCAACCAATGAAAATCCGCTCCCATTATTTAGCCCCGCCTTCCGTGGTGGCCCAAGCTGGAACTGGTCTACACGCGTGCCACCGATCTGAGATCCATGTTCACGGAGACATTCAATCGAGTGACCCAGGGCGCGCAGGGGCCAAGCTCAGCCCTCAGCTCCACGGGACACATGCCCGTCAAAGTCACACAGGTAGATAAAGGGGCCTGTTGCTCAACTTTACAAGTCTTACAATTGTAACAGACTATTGTAAAACGAAAACCAGGTGATTCGTTATGAAAATGTATGTAGTTGGTTTAGTTATCACAGAGTTTTTTAAGTAATTAATTAATTGTCGCAGAATTGTGAGTTTATTGAAATAGGGTGTCAGTTGTGTGAGAATGTGAATGTGAAGGCTGATACTATAGTGATGTTGGTATGATTTTGACGTACGAATAATATGGCAACAACTCACAGTCGTGTGAGTGAGAGTTGTAATTGGGTACATTTATGGCCCATTATGTAAGATATTTATTGATATAATGGAACACGTGATCGTTGGATATGTATGCGGTTTTGCGTATTTTGATTGTTGGAAAATAGGCAAACATAAGAATGGCAGGGCCCAGTACAAAACTGTGGCACGCCTTAATTGTGATGGTTTACGCTCGAACAACTGTGTCTAATTAGATAAAGTTAGTGTGCCCTATACAAAATAATGTTACTATAAAGATTTATCCATGTATTTTTTTTAATGCGAAGTAATTTTGCGGGCTGAACTGACCACTGAAATACGAATGTAAGCTTGAGTGAACCTTAAAAAACTGTTTTTTTTTTGTTTTCAGAGCATTCAAAAGATGAGCCAACTGAAGGGCATGCTGAAAGACAAAACGAGCAGCGCCACAACGGCCGAAGAGTATCCGTCCAATAAGCAATTGCTCTTTTGGCTGATACGACTGATATGCACAGATCCTGTGCTCTTTTTGCACGTAAGCTTCAAAATCCTCTGACGGATTTTAGTTTGTTCAAAACCCTCGTTCGCCACCCCCCCCCCCCCATGCTAATACGTCAATAACTTGATTTGAAAATTGCCAAACTTATTATTGTAGCATGTAGGTATCATTTAGAGGAAAGTGATGTGATAGTATAACATGCTGCGAACCACAAAAGAGCCATCGATTTGTGCTGTAAAAATTTACGTATTCGTTTGATAAGTGTCTTTGCTATGATATTACACTAGATAAACGTAAGCGTCTGCAACTAGGCTGTGGTTAAGATTATCCAAATTTATTATGTAGCCGTATGTCCATTTAGCCGGCAATTATATCACGCCACTAATTCCGTGTATTATAAGATCAGCTTGTAGCGTGATTATTTCGTTATTTTGCCGGCTGAACGGACATACGGCTGCAAGTATGAGTTGAGTGTAAGTTCAATTTTGAATAAGGTTCAAAGTAACTTTTTTATTATTTAAAATTCAGTTTGGTTCCCGTTCCCTTGACGAGAGTAACGAGACGCAGAACAACTGTTTCGAGCTGCTCAATGGTCTGGTCACCCTGATCGGTCACTCCGCCACCATGCCCGACGTCGCACAGGAAGCCATGGAGGTCAGACTATTTAGGCTTGTCCGTAAGCGTGTAGGATTGTCAGTAAGCGTAGGTTTGCGGCCCAGCTCCAACTCAGTGCAAAAACGTAAAGGCGGCTAAACAAGAAGATGGTTGAAAACAATTGAGGAAGATCAACGGCGAGTCCATCAACGCTACGGTATTGGGTATTGTTGACTCAGCCCATGACGCACAAAGCAGAGCTATGTGGAGAGGTCTTGTCCGAGATATTCTAGTAGCGCCGATAGCGAAGCGACGATCGATTGACTATCACCGACGCCTAATCGCATTAAGTAAGTCACGTTTAGTAAGCGTTAAGTGTCACTAAGCACTACTGTTTGTTTGTAGTGTCTGTCTGTCCGTAAGCGTGACTCAGCAAGCATGTCTGTTTGTCCGTAAGCGAAAAATTTGCTCAACTCACGAGGCATCATGGTTTGCTCTTGATGGTTTTTTTGCCTTGAAAGTGGCAACGATAAGAACTTTCAATTGCAGAAACACGGTTTCATACGCAACACAACAGTATTAGCTTATTGATTATTGCTTACGGAGAGCATATCAAAATCAAGCCGAAAGCACATGATATCACTATTTTTTTGAATTAATGAGATTTAGCTTGGATAATGGATATGAATTTTAATCAGTTTTTCTGTTTTTTATCGTCGTTTATATGATTGTTTTTTAGGCTCTTGTATGTTTACATCAACCGGAAAATATCCCCCTGTGGAATCCCGAATCCCCTCTCACTGCAATGCAGACTTTCTGGTCAATCGGGTTAGAGAATTATTATAGAATTTTTGTCATTTTTTACTTTGATGACATTGATAATATTTCTCACTAAATTGCACGCCTATCTCAGCAATCGTCTATTAATAAGCTGGTGAATTATATTTATAATAGCATTTCAAAAACAGGATTGTTTTGTATTAATTCTTAGGTTTCATTTTGATTTTCATTAAAAATTATGTTTTTTAATACTTTTTGACTTTTTTCAACAAGAATGACTTATTCATCAGACCGAGTTTATTCAGACCGTCTGAATCGCGTATTTCATGTTTAATTTCAGATCTCGCCTTCTGTTCAACGTTTGTCAGAAGCTGTTGCATCACCAGCTGATCAATTATGCCGAGGTGTTGCGCTGGCTGAGAGAACTGCTGATTTGTCGCAACCAATATTTGGCCCAGAATCGAGAAATGGCCAGTTTCGGCAGCAGTGAACAACTCTGTCGACTTTCGGCCATCAAGATGGAAGTATGATTGAGATGATTTTTTTTAGAATTCTGGTGTGAAGGGTTGTGATATAATAATGAAGTAAGGAAGGGCTCTGTTGGACTGGTATGGCTATAAGCAGTAAAGCTTGGTTCATACTTGTGTGAAACGGTGTCTGTTTGTTTGTGACCAAAAACTTTTATCACGCCTCACACTAAGATGATAACAGTTGATTTCTTGTGTGGAAGTTGGACTATAATCTGATCAGAATTTACTGAACCTTGAGACAAAACAAGCTCTTCTGCTGAGTGAGGAGCGAATAATTGTGAAGCCTGATGCCATGATTGTCAATATTCCAGAGGAAATATCCAACAAATTGGACTAAAATCTGATCAGAATTTTGAGACAAAACTGGCCTGATTTTGTGAATACTCGCTGTACTCTTGATGGTTGCAATTCGTTCTTTTCGTAATGAAATCACGCCATATTGTTTCCTGGGCTGTAAAGTATGAATGTGTGCTTTCAGACGGTGGTGTTCATGTACTTGTGGAGTCTGGAGGTGGACGCTGTGCTCACGTCGCTGTCGCTGTTCCGTCTGCTCTGCGAGGAAATGGAAGTGCGCTGCAGTGGCGACGAGCTGCCCCAAGAGTACTACGTCCATGCCATCATGGCCGCCGCTAGTGCTCATGTCCAGCCCGTCGGTTAGTGCTCTTAGCTGGGCTGCTCGGTAATCAGGAGTATTGTGGTATTGGGCCCGTTGTAAAAAGTTATAAGTTATTTGTTAGTTATTAGCTGGTTTTTGATTTTTATAAATCCCCGGTTCATACTTGTCGTTGTTCTTGTTTCTTAGTTTTTTGTGCTTAATTTTTCTCAAGAAAATTGTCAGGTCAAATAATAGTAATTTTTTGCTAAAGAAAATTGGAGTCTGTTTTCGATCGCATGCCAGTAATGTGTCGAAATGTCCTTAAGGACGTCATAGTAAAGGAATGAAGGAAAAGTTTAGTGTTAGTGTTGGGTTGGGGAATGCAGTCATTGTTTTTTGTTTAGGTCGAGCCGTGTTGCAGAAGTCAGTGATGTCGCATTTGCGCAAGCTGAAGACGGCTGTGCCCGGATGCATTCAGGTGGGACTACGTTTATCGGCGTTTTCTGGACTAGTTTTGATATAGATTAAGGGGGTAGTGTCGTGAAAGCAGTTTTGCTCATAGGTTGCAAAAAGAGATCTTTTTGCTTTGAACTTATACGTTCACTGAGAAACTAGTCCAATCCTATACTGTGTTAAATAAGTACTGCCAGACAATAGACTACCAATATCTACCAATATCTTGAACCAATCACCGATTGTAAGCCAGACATCACACAATAAGGACATGAAAATTCAAAAAATTAAGCCAGATATCAGATTGGCCAGCTTGTGAAGCACACATAACGTGTCGACGCACAGTTTTTTGCCACAAAAAAGAAAAAAGAAAAATGAAGGTTCGTTTTTCGTTTGATTTTAAAATAAGCGTCTAAATTTTTCACAATTTATCATTATTGCTGTGAGTACTTCACTGTTTACACGCAGGTTCACAGTTCAAACAGGTATTACTCCGCAACCACTCAAGCAATTTGCACTAAATTTTGTGTGCATAAACTACAACATATGTCCTTTTAGTTTATGTAAACAAACTAAACAAATAAGTTGATAATTGTGACGAAAATATCGAATGTGAATAGGTTTTTAAAACGTCATTTTCCCGACTTTGCGACCTCACTGCAAACAGTATACTGCATCAATTTTGATGAAACTCGGCGAAAATACTTGCCTCAACATATATTTTCAAAATATATAAAGAACGATGTCTTATCTTTTTCTAAAAATGTTTTACAGTTACGCAAAATCGACTGCTTTCGCGACACTACCCCCTTAAACAGACTTTAGAATTGAGAATGTCCAGGAGTATTAGCTTTTGAATGAAACGTTACGGCTGTTTGTGTCGTCAATAACTGTTGACCCTTATTGGGACCTAATAGATTTACATCAGTCACTAGTCGGCATGGCTATAGTGGGGCAGTGAATGCAAATACGTATATGAAGAGTATATTTCAGTAAAATAGAAAAAATTTCGTATTTTATAACTGCTGATTGGTAATTTTGATAAGGTTTTTAATGTAGTTATAAATCAAGGTTTTTTGTTTATGTGGTAAATACACAATGAAAAGTATTTTGCAGAGTCGAAAAGTGTCTTGTACAAATTACGCAGTTAGAAAACAAAGAAAACCGCTGTTACATAATATACGATTACTATTAGTATTATGACTGGCAGTCGTATAATGCCAAAGTGATAGTGGATGCATCTGTGTGTGTTTCAGGCTTGGGAAGACACCCACCGCTACTGGCAGGTGACCACGACCTATCTGAAGGCCTACCCCAAGGCCCGGGGGTCGGAGGACGGGGGCCAGGTGCCCGACAATCTGTATCGCACACTGGCACTTCAGAAAGCACTGAAATTGAAGGCGGAGCATGAAATTGAGGTAGAGAGTTTGGCGCTGATTAGAACTATGTTTCAAACGGCACTACTTCGTTTGAAAATTTTGTCGAAGTTGATGTTAATTTTCTGTGGACGTGATAAGTCTGAAAGCGGGTCTAAAGGAGTATGTGGGTCCCGGTGCTTATCTCCAATTGTTAAGTCCTGAGCTAGGGGTGTCGTATTGCAGCATATTATATTATATTATCATATTTTCCTGTCGTTGTGATTAGTAAGGTTTTTTAGTCTTCAGATAGGTATTTATTACTCAATAGTTTATCACTGTAGTTATTAGTTTATCAGTCGCAGCGCTGTTGTCTATTTTTATGTAAGACGTTTAGTTTTATGACTTCCACTGATCAACTGATTGTTAATCTGCACTGATGACATTATTGTGTCTGCAATCCGTCAGCCTTAGTGGCCGTGACGAGCACACAAGAATGCTGAGCAGTTTTCATTATACAGGCTTCATTTTTGACGTGGCTTCCCGTCCTATCACCCATGGCCCATATTTTTTATATTATTCATTTTTCAGGACGTTGTGAACGAATGGACCAATATGTCTGGCTTTTTGTGCTCGCTTGGAGGAATCATCGTTGGTGCCGAACAGAACTCTCCACTCAACAGGTTGGCTTGCAGGATTTTCAGTATTATGATGAAGAGAATGATTTAACTCTTGATAGTACTTATAGATCATGTATTCGGTTTGTCTGTAGTCGCTGCATAAATGATGTTGTAAGCAATAATGCTTGCTTTAACATTATCGAATCAAGTTTTTTTACGCAGGCATGCAAAAAAACCTAGCCCTTGAACTGTATTTTCGCACACCTCTCGACTAAACTTTGTTGCCAACACTAATTACTATCTTTAAGACTATAGTTCAAAAGTTGGGATAAATTAATCCTCTTTAAATTTCTGTTTGAATTAATCCTCCTAATCTATTTAATCGTATGCATTTAATGAATAATTGTGTTTCAGCTATTCCGGCTCCACCCTCTCGCTCAGCATGCATCGCAACTATTCCACGGCTCGCATCAGCCAGAGCGAATCATCAGCACAGTGCCAATACGTCACTCAGTGAGTCTTCCTTGCTTATAGATTGTATTAGCTAATAGCTATTTATTAGACTACTATTTATTATATAGTAGTCTGGTACATATGGTCCATATGTGGTCTATATTGTATAGCTGATATTATATTATGTTATATTATATAGTCTATATTATATAGATGATAGCTTAGAAGTTATAGATGAATTTTTCACTATAGAAACTTTTGTTTCGAAAATTCGAGCCGTGATTGAAATAAAATTATGAAGATATGTAAAAAGTATAATATTAATTTTTTTATTTGTTAATTTTTTCAGATTCCTGGGTCAACTGCTGTCGTTGCTGCACATTCAGCTGGAGCGGATCGGGGTTCAGATCCAACGCAACATCAAAGAGTTGCTTAGCAACGAGCTGAACCCGGCCCTCTATGGGGCGCTCTTTGATCAGATCAAGCTGAACACCAATCGATTTTTTGATTCCAGCGGACAGGTGGGTGCTATAGCAGAAAATCAAGGGGGGATTATACGTGGAATAATTCAGGTGCTACTGATGGTAGGATGGTAGGGCACAAAAGTAAAAACATAATTTGATTCAAGTTGAAGTTGAATAAAGGCTTAGGTGTTAATTTTTCAAGTTAAAGTTAAACTTTAATGTAATTTGAGAAAAGTTTGAATAATGGTGTTTTAATTCAAGTTCAAAGTTAAGCGGTTGACCCCCAATTTTGGACATAAAGTTAATGTTTGCCTTAAATTAACGTTAATGTTAACTTTTTCGCCATAGCCACGACTTCCTTCTGATAAATATCGTTAGTTCTGTGTAGTCTTGTCTAGTCCTACTGATGCTTGTAAATATTGTAAGCCTGTCCACGCTTTTTGAAGCAAGATAGCTATTGTGTTAATAAGTCCTTGACTAAGGTTTGAAAGAAATTTATTTGAAATCATTTATAGTAGGTGCATTTTTGATGCGCGAGTATATATGTATGTATTTGCATTGCATGTATATATTCACTGGTTAAGGCAAGGGTAAAATGACTAAAGCCAATGTGATAGCGCCAAAGTTCTCGTTAAAATTTAGGTAAAAATTATGCTTGAACTTGGTTTACTGCTTAAAATGATAGTTCTGGTGATTTTTAAACACAACGATGGACGTTAGCCTTATTGTCAACTTTAGCCTTTATCTTTGCCCACAGAATTAACTTTATCTTAACTTTAGCAGTGGGCAAAGATAGTCTAACTGTAGAGTGTACCCATGGGTAATTTTGAGAATACAGCCCCTGTATACTAATGTAGCCCCAGATGGTCCGATGTGATCTCCAACTGTATCATGTGCGAACCAGTTTTGAGTATGCAAAGAATAAAAATAAAGTAGTCCATTAGGATGGGGGAATTCGTATGCACTGCCACTGATGTAGCTGGGAGTGAGACAGATTTTTTGTTTATTTATTTTGTTCACTGTTTGATACATAGTTGATAGTCAGTGAACGTACATAGTGCAGTGAAAGTGGGTTCGATTAATTCTGTTGTAACTTTGCGTTTATCGTAGCTCTGTAAATATAGACGTTTATAGAAGTATAAGACATTTTATATTATGATACGTGACATTTTTTAAGTTTGTATTAAACCGTCTCATTAGGTATAATTATTTGCGTTTTGTTATTACCGAACCTGGTTTGTTTTTTCATTAAAGCCATTATCCCAGTCACTAAGCCACTCACTAATAATTAGTCATTTAATGCGTACCATTGCGTACATGACGGCTATTAGGCAACATCTAAGGTAGAGTAGAAGATATAATGGTTTGTGTTTTTACAACTTGGTTTTTTTGTTACGAATGTTTATTGCAATATCTATGGCGATTTAGTTGGTATGTTTAAAAAACTGTTTTTTATGTAACGTTTTAACCAGTTAATTGACCTCTGTGTATCTTTGTTTTGTTTTTTAGAAAAATTTAAGACCAGACGAGGAACTAATTATTCTAATG
>JASANF010003095.1:0-14836 GCA_030248245.1 Trissonchulus sp. WLG1_4 | reverse complement strand
TTTTAACTACTTACTATTAATATTAAAAACATCAATAAAAAAGTCTGTAAATAAAAAATGCATACAAATTTATATATCTTTAATTTTCAATCACTTATTTCCACTTATAAACAGCAAAAAAATTACAAAAGTTTATTAGAAAATAAATATATTATGATAAATTTTATTTGAAAAACACTAAAAAAAACAAACGGCTCTTTTTTTAAATACGCTTCAGTTACTTTAATAGATACGAATATTAAAAACTTTTTTACTATATAATTATTTAGACACGTATTTATGCAAAAATTAAGATTACCTTGCTAACCTACACTAAGAATGATAAGTTGACATTGAGCTTTAAATGCCTTTGATTATCACAAGTCACAAAGATATTATAATTGAAAATAAGTACAAAAAATAAAAAATGTTCCATACTAATTTCTATGCTAAATTTTTTAGATATAGTTCTGAGCACATTTTACGCGTCGTGAAAAAAACGCCATCGATTCAAAAAATAAAGAATAACAAATTGAAAAAACCTACCCCAGCAGGCGGAAGCGGAGATGAATTCGAGGGCAACGAGTCTGACTTCCGACTGTCATATATGCTAAAACAATTACAATACTTTAAAAAACATTATTTCAAAATTCCAAAATAATTAAATTTTAGTTGTTTTTAGTCCTGACTCAATCCATATGGCAAAAGGTGATACATGCCCAACAAAAAGTACTTGAGGTTAAATTAAAAAAAACAAAAAACGATGTTTCAAAAATGGTGTCACGCCTCACCCTACAGTTAAGTATTTTAAATCAAAAACCCCACCCCTTAGCGGAATCAAGGGGCCACCAATAGTCAGAGAGAATTAGATGTGGAATACCACCCCCTAGAACTGGAAAACTGTTATTCATCCAAAACTGAATTTAGCCGAAAGCATTTAGAACAGTTTGGATACTTTTTGGCGAATCTATAAAATGTTAATGTTACTTTAGCTTAAGTTAACTTTAACGAAAATGAAAATCTTTATCTATAAATCAAACATTTGCCTGAAAATGGGATTAAAAAACAGCCGTTTTGGAACTACTTTTTTTAGTTATTTGTAAAATATTCTACGCAAAAAATACCTTTGCAAACATTTGGCGACAATGGAGGCTCGATTTTCGGCGTAGACTTGTAAGTAGTCTTTCGATTTCATATTACAAGTCAACCAGGTGGATATTTTGGCCAATTTTTCAACAGATGCGGCTAAAAAATTGTAAAAATCACATCAACACAAAACAATGGGTTGCACGCTGGCAAAAAAACCTGCTCCAAAAATCCTTTATAGCTACAACAAAATCAAAGAGAATAAATTAATAATATATAATAAAAACTTAACTATCCAAAACTTACGTGGCAATAGAATTATTTTCGAAATTGGTTCCGGTAACAATTCTGAAAAAGCATAAAACTCCAAAAACATGATAACAAACAAAACAGCATAACAACAATAGATAAAGCCAAACTCTATGAAAATTTGAAAATATGGAAAGCTATATATATAAATACAAACTATTGCCATCTAAACTACAGTATGGACACTATTACCGCCATAATGTACAAAAAATCAAACATGAAAGTTGACCACAAGCATATTATTAATAAGACCTACCATAACTTTCAGATATACAAGCCAAAATATCGGATGCTTTTAAGGGCTGACTGCTGTGACGCAAAATCTGTCTGAATTCTCTCTCCACCGACCCACAGCCGTATTCGAAGCTGTTGCGCTGAAAGCATCACAAAAGCGGGATAAGCTAATAACATAATTTATAAAATAATAATTTAATTTAGTTTTACTAAAAAATAAATTTTAGTTTGTTTGAATTTTATATATTAATAATTATTAATAATTAGATTGCTTAAATTAAAATTAATTTGATTAATAACAGTTATATAATAAAACATGTACTTGACCCGGGTTAAGCTAATCCAGAAAAGCAGACATCTACTAAGAATCAATCACTGCTTTGATATTATTAGATAACAAACTATCGGATTAACGGATCATATGCAGGTTTAAACCTGGTGTTCGTAACTGTAGCCCTTTATTCCCAAAAATATATAAACCACTAATAACGCATACAACTATAAACAGACCAGCCTACCAAATTTTCCAAATGGTTGCCCTTGGGCGTTTCTTCTTCGAAAAACTTCAACGCTTCCTTCAACTTTTCCATGTACTGCAAATAATGATCCAAATCGTCGCCTGGTCTGAAAAAAATTTAAAATCTTACTTTAAAAATTAATATTCTCATTTCTTTGAGGCCGTTTTTTTTGTAAAACTAACGAAGTCTATATACTATATTTATTTGTCCGATTAAACGATCGCTCTCAAATGACCGGCGCCATGTCTTTAACAGGGGTTTGTCTACACCAGGTTAACGAATGAGCCTTCTTTATGCCACCGATTGTCACCGAAAATTCCTAAAACAAAGATTCTTACTCATTATCTCTAACGAAAGAATCCGCTTCATTGACCAAATTATAGTAGCCCAGCGTGTTATCAATGACTCGTAGCGTTTTGGAAATGTCTGAAATCATACCACATTGTCAAAATAGTGTATTATATACACATTTACTTATTTACGTATTCAATAAACAGTTAATCATTGTCGATTATCTTGATTGTTATGTTTGTGACTAGCAATTCTATTTTCGCGACATAAACACTCTATTTCGGGTAGAAAAAAGAAATTGCTGTTTTCTGAATAATTGGTCATGACAAGACGTCTAGATTAGGGATGTCGCGGATGTCACTTTTTTTATATCCGCGGAAAGTTATGAGATGAATTTTTTACCAACAATATAAAAGTTACAAAAAGCGCATACAAGTATGAGGGGGAGTGGATGGGGGGAATCCAACCCCCCCCCCCAAATCGAGGGGCTGGGGGGTCCCCAAAATTTGGGCAAAATTTAGTAAAAATGGCACTTTTTGGAAAAATTTTACAAAATTTTAAACACTATTGGTGAACTTTGTGCCAACCCACAGGCAAAAGCTTGACCCTCTGGCCACTTGCTGCGGTGTATATAATGTTATTGGTGCATATTCTTCATATTTCAAAGTTTTAAAATGCTAACTCTACTATGTGAATCCTGGGAGGTTAACAACCGATAAGTGATAGTAATTGATTAGCATCTTAGCAGACTGGTTTATCAATAATGCAAAATTGAGTTCTATTATGCGACAGTATATAACATTTTGTGAACTGTAGCTGACGTAACTTTACAGTAGCTGACCTAACTTAAATTTTAACAGTAGCTGACCTAATGCAAATTTTAACCAACAATGAGGATAAAAATCATGAAGATGAAGTTTCAATACACTGCTGTAAGAGCTAATATTTGTTTATACATGCATAAAAAACAGAAATTGCCGCCCAATTGCCGACATTTTTAGTGACATCTCCCGAATCTACAACATCCACACATCCGCATTAAATTTTTGCCGATGCGGATACCAAAAAGTTGCGGATCATCCGCGCATGCGGATATCCGCGACATCCCTAGTCTAGATTGAAACCAACTATATAATACGATTTCTGACTGATTGACGTCATAATAATTTCTCCTGCAAAGCCAGCAGTCCATTCCCACGGGGTCGGTTCGGTAAATGGGTATATACCACAGGCATGTGAGAAGGTAACAGCAGGGGTCCGTGAAAGGCAACTGTCTGAGGGACTGCCCCCCCCCCCCTTCAGGATGTATATAGTCGCTTCGAGCTGACAGACACCCCTAACGCTCCAGGGCCACTAAACGCAGCGTCGAGCCTCCAAGGCTGCATCAGCCGGACGTTAACTCCAGGGGTATATAACCTTTATATATGTTTTACAATTCCTCAACTAACAACTGCTTTTCTTTTTCTTTTACAACTAAAACAACTGCTAGGTAGAATTTCTAACTAAATTATTGACCAAAACGTAAAAAATCGAGAAAATCCATCCAGTCTGATTAGTCAAAACTAGCAAAGGGCATACATGGGCGTGGGGGGATTGCCCCCCCCCCCAGACAGGTCCGCTCCCCCAATATGTTTTGAAAATAGCTCACGAAGCAAAAATCGGTGGCTCAGGAGAAAAAATTGGTGGCTCACGAAGCAAAAACGGGCACAAAAGTTGCTGCGCACTCTCCCCCCGCCCGGTCGACGACTCCTCCTCCCCCAAATTTCCTCAGCTGCACATGTGTGGCAAAGGGTATAACATATATAAATCGGTTATATCATATACTTTGCTGTCTGCGTTGCAGCACACCGGTCTGTTCGTAGAGGGGCAGCACGGTGACTTCCAGAGTCTCCAGCCGTTCCACGAACGTGTCCAGCAGTCCCATCATTCGCTCTCGGTTCTGCGAGCTCCGCTCCAGCGTCTCCTTGAACTGACTCAGCCATACCTCTTCCTAAATTCAAATTTCATGTTTGATATTTATTTCGTATTTTACACAGCAAGGAATTTTTAAAGTGGATGATTGGAAGATCTTTTGTACCTGTTGTATGACAGTTGTGTCGGTTGCACACGTATTACTAATAAATACTAATTTAATGGTATACTATATACATAAATTTAGTGAGTAGAAACATAAACAAACAAACCAAGTACACAAGTGAAAATTGAAACCACGAAAAAATATAAACAAACCAATTACCAATTTCAGCTGTTCTCCCACATCTTCGTTAGTAGTCATCGACTCCGTAGACTTTTTGGGAACTAGTTTAATAAATAGAAATAGACTGAAACAAATATTTAAACACTATTAAAAACGTAAAAAAGTAATAGGGCTGTCAGAGCATTTAATCATAACGTGAAAAAGTGTTTGCCTACTGTTTAGATAGGAAAAACGTGTCAATCTCTGAAATCTCTGAAAACTTGTGAAAGGTACAGTACTGTGCAAAAAAAGTTCCCTGCAGTTGTGCAAAAAAAGTAGGCGTACGACGAGCTTCGTCCGTGTCAATAATGTCGGCGGAAA
Organism: Trissonchulus sp. WLG1_4; assembly: GCA_030248245.1. NCBI lineage: Eukaryota > Metazoa > Nematoda > Enoplea > Enoplida > Ironidae > Trissonchulus > Trissonchulus sp. WLG1_4. The sequence continues at coordinate 9,862 of JASANF010003095.1, read as the reverse complement.
AAGGACTGGACCGAAGCACCCGGTTCAAGCTAGCACAACTTAGATCGGGCTACTCTAGGCTGTTGAATAATTACATGCACAGAATAGACCACACCATCCCCGATAGATGTCCAAGATGCAATCGCAGCCCACACGATGTGCATCACCTCTTCAACTGCGACAAAAACCCGGCCGATCTGACCCCCCTGGACCTTTGGAATAACCCAGTAGCAGTGGCGCAATGGCTACACCTGCTACCCACCCGGAACCCATGATGCGATTCTACCCGAGGCAACAACACCAACAACAACAACAACAGCTTCGTCCGTCGCGAAAAGTGACCATGGTTGGGCGCAGTGGCGGATCTAGGAATTTTTCATGGGGGGGGGGCTCGGACCCCGATAGGCCTCCTGACCAATAGGCCCCATTTAGTCGAAATGAACTAAAATGCACTTAATTGCTATTTTAACGCAAAAAACGACACATATTAGCATTTTTCGGTCAAAAACAATGCTTATTTTCGACCACAGCAGCATCGAATCTAAAATTGGAGCTCAACGAACCTAAAATTACAAAACGGTGCGCCGGCAAGGGTCCAGAACTACAGAAGCTAGCCAATCGGCAAATTTTCCGAAATTTTTTGACATTAAATTTTGTATATAATTTACTGAAAATGTCATTATTGTAACAATAAAACTGCTAAAACGATGGTACAGCGTATTACGCAATTAACAATTTAACTAGGTATATGAACATGCACATGCAAAATAAAAGCAAGGACCACTAAGCCAAAAACTTGCAGGGGTCTGGGTGCGGTCACAGGAAAAAAAGTTAGTACAAAAAAAGTACAAAAAAAGTACAAAAGTAGGTTTGTACTTTTTTTGTACTTTTTATGTACTTTTTTTGTACTTTTTTTGTACTTTTTGAAAAGTGGTTTTTTTGAAGTTTCGTCGCTATCATATATTTTGTAGCCTTTTTAGATCAGCGTAGTGTACTTTTTTTCGCTCTGATACATTTGCTGTTTGATAAAACTAAGTTATGGCTTTTTGTTAGTTCGGTTCTTTTTGTACTTTTTTGTACTATTTTTGTACTTTATTTGTACTTTTTTTGTACTATTTTTGTACTTTTTTTGTACTATTTTTGTACTATTTTTAAAAATAGTTTTCTGCTTTGTGTCATACTTTTTAAGGATCAAGTGCAGTTGGGGGGGGGGGGGAAATAGTGGACCTATTTTTTGGTGTAGAGCACCTAGAGGGAAGCATTTTTTGTAATAGAACCCCTATCCACAAATTTGGATTTTCTGAGCTATGACCCCTTGAAAATTGCATTTTCAGTGTTTTCGGAAGTGAACGTAGGCCAAAGTTCGAAGCCAAAAATGGCTATAATCTTTGTTTTTGGATAGTTTTGAGTGCGTTATGATGTTTTAAGGCATCGTCTAGGCTTAGTTGGCAGGATTCTCTAGGCTAAGCTGGCAGGATTTTTTCTTAAAATTTCGATTTTTTATTGCCTAAGCCTGATCCTAAGCCTAAGCCTGAACCTAAAGGCCGATTCACACGCTGCGATTTTACTGCGATTTTGCCGCTGCGGCAAAACGCAGTGTCTGAACAGACGCAGCGATTTCAATGCGGAATGCATGCGTCTTGATTTTTTCGCAGCGTTTTAAACGCCAGACTGCAATTCGGTCTGCGATTTCAGTGCATTTTGATGGTGCGGACGTGTTCGTTTGAACAATATTAGCAAAACTGTTTCTCATATTTTTAAAGCAGTAAAGACGCAGCAAAATAGTTTGCGAGACGCAACGTTTGTTCAGACGCAGCGTTTCGTGTGCGACATCCTGCGTCTTGCGTTTTGCGTCAAAATCGCAGCGGCAAAAACGCACCGTGTGAATCGGCCTTTAGTGTTAGTATGTGAATACGGGCCTTGGTCTCAGGCTTAGGCTCAGGCTTAGGTACTAAAAAATTCGAAATTTTCAGGAAAACTCATGCCAGCTTAGCCTTGACGATGCCTTAAAACATCATAACGTACTCAAAAGTCAAAAAACTATCCAGAAACAAAGATTATAGCCATTTGTGGCTTCTGAATTTGGATACCCCGAAATTTGGCCTTCGATCACTTCCCGAAACACTGAAATTGCCATTTTCAAGAGGTCATAGCTCAGAAAATCCTAATTTGTGGATAGGGGTTCTATTACAAAAAATGCTTCTCTTGCTGGTGCTCTACTCCAAAAAATAGGTCCACTATTTCCCCTCCTCCAACTGCACTTGATTCCCTTTTTTCTACAATTTTTTCCTTTTTTTGCTAATTTCCACTTTTTTCTACTAATAATTTTTCCTGTGTAAATAACTGAGAATTGTGGTCACTATTTTTTAAAATCAAATCTATAACACTCTGGCCTCATTACTTGAGAAAAATTGGCCAAATCCACCAGAATCGTTTAATTTTCGACCATATTAATTGTGTTCAACTTAGGCTTGGGCTTAGGCTTAGGCTAGGGCTCGGTATGAAGCTTACGCTTAATTTCAGGCTTCAAGAAGTAGGAACCAGAAGGTTTAGACGATGTCTCACACGAAAACCATGGAATGTAAATTTTTTAAAAATTTTATGCTTTGCTGATTTTTCAGATGTTTTTCATCGCCTGTTCACCCTTTCTAATTTCAATTCAAGAGACATTTTAGTTTCAAAGAAATCCAGTAATATAGATATTCAGAGAATTTCACACCGAATTTAGAGATTGTAAATTTTATCTGAAAAAATGTGACTGGCTTTTGGCTTTTCAGATGAATTTCAGATACTTTTCACATGAATTTCGGGCATATATAATGGACATATTTTTCACATATTCAGTAAATATCAAATATTCAAATAAATTTGGAGACTATAACTAATAGACTCAAGACTTAGACAATCTTAAAACAAAGATTATTGACATTTTTGCTTCAAATTTCGGGATCAAGTGCAGTTGGGGGGGGGGCGGAAATAGTGGACCTATTTTTTGGAGTAGAGCACCTTGAGGGAAGCATTTTTTGTAATAGAACCTCTATCCACAAATTTGGATTTTCTGAGCTATGACCCCTTGAAAATTGGATTTTCAGTGTTTTTGGAAGTGAACGTAGGCCAAAGTTCGAAGCCAAAAATGGCTATAATCTTTGTTTTTGGATAGTTTTGAGTGCGTTATAATGTTTTAAGGCATCGTCTAGGCTTAGTTGGCAGGATTCTCTAGGCTAAGCTGGCAGCATTTTTCTGAAAATTTCGATTTTCTATCAGTAGCGTACCCAGGATTACGCGAAGGGGGGGGCTGAACTGATGGTCGACGACCGGGGGGGGGGGGGGGTGAAAACGCACACGCAGTCCGCGGCATTCTGCAGAAAGTTCAGCTTTTTAAAATTTTTTTTCTGATTTCATTGATATTGCAAAAAAGTTTTATATACGCAACATGTGCAATCATAGTGGTTGCAGGGGTCTGGGGGCGGCAGCCCCCAGAAGTTGAAGCTTTTTTAGAATTTTGAAATAAAATTTGCATTGAAAAAGCAATTCTAAGCAACACTTGTTGTGAAATCATAGTGGTTGCAGGGGTCTGGAGGCGGCAGCCCCCAGAAGCTAAGGCTTTTTTGGAATTTTGAAATAAAATTTGCATTGAAAAAGCAATTCTAAGCAACACTGGTCGTAAAAAAAGAGTGGTTGCAGGAGTCTGGGTTTGGCAGCCCCCCCCCCCCCAGAAGCTGGAGTATTTTTAGATTTTTGAAATAATAATTGCGCAGTAATGAATTAGGGGCGAGATCCCCTCGAAAGAAAATTTTAGAAAATTTTTGAAATTTCAGTGTAATTTTAGTCAATTGGGAACGTGCCGGAAAATTTTTTCAGCGGTGTCATAAAACCAAAGAAGACCATAGGAAAAAAAGTGAAAAAAGGGGGGGGCTGAAATTGCGAAGGGGGGGGCTAAAATCGCGAAGGGGGGGGCTGATGTCCCCCTAGCCCCCCCCCCTGGGTACGCCACTGTTTTCTATTGCCTAAGCCTGAGCCTAAGCCTAAGCCTGAACCTAAGCCTAAGCCTAAGCCTGATACTAAGCCTAAAGGCCGATTCACACGGTGCGTTTTTACAGCTGCGATTTTGACGCAAAACGCAAGCCGCAGGGTGTCGCAAGCGAAACGCACCGTCTGAACAAGCTTTGCGGCCTTAGTGCGTCTCGCAGGTCAGTTTGCTGCGTCTTTACTGTTTCGAAAAAATGACAAATTGGTCCGCGAAGCATCAAAACGCAATGAAATCGCAGGTCGAATAGCAGTCTGGCGTTTAAAACGCTGCGGCAAAATCAAGACGCAGACATTCCGCATTAAAAACGCTGCGTCTGTTCAGACATTGCGTTTTGCGTGCGGCAAGCTGCGTTTTGCCGCAGCGACAAAAACGCTGCGGCAAAATCGCAGTAAAATCGCAGCGTGTGAATCGGCCTTAAGCGCTAAGCGCTTAGTTAGGGGATGGTGTGGGGAAGGGATAGGGAGAGTGGGGGAGGTTTTTGGCCGCCATGGGAAGAAAGGGCATGCAATTTAGGATATATTAGTGACATTTTCCGACCAATTCGATCCATTTTGCTCGTTTAAGGTGGTAGTTCCATAATCGCAGTGACCCGTTTTTCTGACAGATCTATACATTACGAGTAAAGAGACTATTTTCTTAAACTACACCAAAAAATACCCAGAGCATTTTTTATTTGGTGTAAAATACCATTGTTAAGACTAGCTACCGCGTTGGCTTACTGAACTGTAAGCCAATGGGGTAGCTAGTCTTAACGTGGGATTTTATCAGTGATTAAAACGTGATAGTAGACACTTTTGAGTCTTGTTTCGAAAAATTGTACCCATTTTATTCCTGCTTTACTGGTTCTTCTGAAAAAGAGCTTTGAAAATAGCCTCATGTAAAAAAACTGCGATTCTGGAACTACCACCTTAATCGCCAAAAATAAAAAATGCACTTTGTTGTCCAAATTCGTTTTTTTACATTTTTGAGTAGAGCATCTTAATCGAAGTAATTTTTCTTCAAGAACTTCTATTTGAAAATTTATATTTTTCACGATATGCCCCCTGAAACATGTAGAGCTGATTTTGCATTTTTCAGGAATCCACTTGCTGAAAACATTTTTTACAAATGTATAGTTCGAGAAAAATATATATTATTAATAAGAAATAGTAATTTAAATAAATCTACAATCGGATTTATAAATACCAAATAGATATGCCGATAAATAACGAATTCCGGATCCACATCAAGCAGGGAGCGCACTCCAAGCCAAAGCCAAAACTAAGCACAAAAGTTGCTAAACGCTAAGTTTAGTATAACACTAATTTTTAAGCGTTTATTTTGTGAATAACAGTTTAGTACAAATTAAGCGCTAACACTTAGCAAACGCTTAGCGTTAGTATGTGAATAACTCTTAGTATGTGAATTCGGGCCTAAGCCTAAGCCCCATACTAAGCCTAAGCCCTAAGCCTAAGCCTAAGCCCAAGCCTAAATTAAGGCCAAGTTTGAATTTGGTCAAAAATTGGACGTTTCTGGCGAATTTGGCCAATTTTTTGGCAGGAACCCGGTTAAAGAGCCTTTGTTTTGATTCTAAAAAATTGTAAACAATAATCTGACACCATTTAGACACGATTAGAACGGAAAAAACAAGGGCTTCGGAAAAAATCGCCAAAAAAAAGACGTCCCCCCTCACTGAGGGTTCAGATTGCGGGGGATCATATCTCAAAAAATCCAAAAAATGAACTAGGGGTTCTTGAAGCAAAAATGCTTCCCCCAAGGTGCTCTACTCAAAAAAATAGGTCCACTGTTTCCCCCCCCCCAACTGCATTTAACCCCCTTTTAATATGTTTCCATAACTTTTCAATGATTAGCGATCCATATATTAATGAGTTTTTGTCTTATTTTGATTTACCGTTTTTGTACTTTTTTTGTACTTTTTTGTACTATTTTTGTACTTTTTTTGTACTATTTATGTACTATTTTTGTACTTTTTTGTATCATTTTTTAATTGTTTTTGACTGTGCGCTATGTTTATCATGTATGTAGCTTATTATAGCCCACAGTCCATCGGTGGTAACACTGGTCACTGGTATATATATAAGTGGTTTCTGCCCGGCGAACGGCCTTAAATTATTTAGTTTAACTTTTTTACTTATTACTTGTACCTATTTACTTAAATTATCATTAACAACTATCATATTTTTGATGTTGTTTGTTGTGTGTATGTTAAAAATAGCATTTTCAGGGCATTTGCAAGTATGGTTGGTTTGTTGTTGTTTGTCAAAAATTGTAATCATTGAAGTTTCCTATTCGGTGCATCTCTAAGAGCTGTGAGAGTATGAATGTGGTTTGTCCCTCGTGTAAAATTTTGCCTAAAAATATTCCAACAGAGCCTCTATGTATCTTCCAATATCCTTGTGGGAAAGTCAGAATGATGTCAGATCGTAAAAACAAAAGGACAAAATATGTACAAATAAAGTACAAAAAATGTACAAAAAAAGTACAAAAATAGTACAAAAATAGTACAAAAATAGTACAAAAAAAGTACAAAAATGGCTGAAAATTTTAACGTCTTTTTTACATTTTTAAGGCCTATTTAACGAATTTACTATCAAATTTTTACAGAAATTCTTGTCCTGAAACAAAAAAATAAAAGTACAAAAAAAGTACAAAAATAGTACAAAAAAAGTACAAACATAGAAAAAAACATTTGAATGGAAAGTACAAAAAAAGTACAAAAATAGTACAAAAAAAGTACAAACTTGCACTAAACAGTACAAAAAAAGTACAAAAAATGTACAAAAAAAGTACAAAAAAAGTACAAACTTGCCAGGCCAAAGTACAAAAAAAGTACAAAAATAGTACAAAAAAAGTACAAAATTTTTTGTACTTTTTTTGTAACTTTTTGTACTTTTTTTGTACATTTTTTGTACTAATATTTTTTCCTGTGGGTAGCCCCCTAGAAAAAAAACTGGGAAATTTTTTTATTTTTACCTCAAACTTAGGTCAACTGGAGACGTATTGGAATTTTTTTCCGGCCGGACCATAAAAACCAAAGGGGATATCTTTGTGTAAAATTTCAGTCCAAAAAAATTTCGGGGGGGGGGGAATTCCACTGCCCCGGCTGCGCCCCTGCTTAGCAGTGTATTACGCAATCAAAGAATGCACAATGCACAAAAGCAAGGAAGAACAAGCCACAAGGTTGCAGAAACAAATTTGGGAAAAAAATTTTATTTTTAGGTCAATCTGAGTTAATTGCGGACGTATCGGAAACTTTCTCCAGCCAGACCATAAAAACAATGGGGGGATCCTTGTGTAGAGTAAACGACAGGCTACAAACAAGGGCCTAAATAGGCCCCAAAGCAACATGGAAAGTGGGCCTATCTAGTCTACGACAGGCTACAAGGTCCTAAATAGGCCCCAAAGCAACATGAAAAGTGGGCCTATCTAGTCTACGACAGACTACAAGGGCCTAAATAGGCCCCAAAGCAACATGGAGAGGAAAAGGGCCTACGTAGTCCACAGCAGGCTACAACTACAGGGGCCGAAATGGGCCCAAAACCAGCATAGAAAGGGGCCTAACTAGTACACAGCAGGCTAGAAGGGCCTAAATAGGCCCCAAAGCCACAAGGAGAGGGGACTATCTAGTCCACAACAGGCGGCAAGGGCCTAAATAGGCCCCAAAATAGCATGGAAACCGACCTACATGTGTGCGCAAGTCGAGGCCTATCGGCCCTTTGGGCCGATAGGCCCCGGACTCGATAGGCCCCTCGACCCAATGGGGGGGCTCAGGCCCCCCCCGCCCCCCCCCTAGATCCGCCTATGGTTGGGCGGAAAAAGACAAACAAAAATTTTTTGTAAAAGTGCTCCAAAACACATTTTCAATACAAAAAAAGTGAAAAAAATGTCACTTTGTCACTTTCCGGCCACCGTTCGTCACTTTTCGCGAAGGATGAAGATCGTCGTACGCCGACGAACAGGAAACTTTTTTACGCACTTTTTTACTGTAGGCAGGAAAGTTTAAACTAAATTTGCCTTAGCTCAGCCTTGACCGGAGAATTAAACTATTCTGTTAACTAGCGAAAAACCAGCTCTACTGAAACGACTGAAACGCCTAAAACAACTTTGTTAATAGTGAGGCCTAAATTCAAGAAAAAACTTGCTAAGGAATAACTTTACCGCATTAAAAACCCCCAATAACTCACAAAATCTAAATACACACCCAGGCCCCAGACAAAGCGTTTGGATCAAGTGCAGTTGGGGGGGGGGAATAGTGGACCTATTTTTTGGAGCAGAGTATCTTGAGGGAAGCATTTTTTGTAATAGAAACCCTATTCACAAATTTGGATTTTCTGAGCTATGACCCCTTGAAAATGGCATTTTCAGTGTTTTTGGAAGTGAACGTAGGCCAAAGTTTGAAGCCAAAAATGGCTATAATCTTTGTTTTTGGATAGTTTTGAGTGCGTTATGATGTTTTAAGGCATCGTCTAGGCTTAGCTGGCAGGATTCTCTAGGCTAAGCTGGCAGGATTTTTTCTGGAAATTTCGATTTTCAATTGCCTAAGCCTGAGCCTAAGCCTAAGCCTGAACCTAAGCCTAAGCCTAAGCCTTTTGCACAATGTCAACACTGCGAAAATTACGTTCATCGACCTCATCAACAACTAGTGACTTGTGACTTGTGCGTTCAATGTCAAAAGAAGGTGAAAACAACCGATAAGGCCGTCAGCTGCGACATGTGCAACGGTTGGTGTCACAAAATCTGTCCAGATGCAACCGTCAATGTTTCGAACGCTGTCTACAATGCGATCCAGGAAGCCTCTGGTGATTTTGCTTATTTCTGTCCTCTTTGTAAAGTCAACAAAGACCGGGTTTTTGAACTGTACCGAGATTTTGAAGGCTTTAAAGCCGTCCTTGAATCTCAGGTGTCGCAGTTACAATCCCAAATTGATGACATCAAGAGACAGCCGTACCACCCAAATACGCCCAATCATTTGCAGTCTCATGTTGACATACAAGCATAAGTGTGTGAAGCTTTGGAGAAGGAATCCAAACGCTTAAACGTTGTGATTGTTGGTCTACCAGAGACGGAGCAACGGGCTATTAGAAATGATAAGGACAAGCAGTCGGTTTTTAATATCTGCTCGAAAATCGGAATTGATCCAAACTCTGTTGTTGATACTTTCCGGGACGGTCAAATCAAACCATCTGACGGTAATCGCAATTTCGCCCGGATTACGAAAGTGAAATTCAGCACCTTCAAATCGAAACTGGATTTCTTGAAAAATTTCAACGATTATTCTCCGAGCCCTTCCTGTTATTGTCGTCACGATCTGACGTATCGAGAACGTGAAGCCGACAGAGCCCTGAAAGCAAAACTGTGGGAAGTCAGAAAAAATAACCCTAATATTGAAGTTATGATTCGTAAAAATGTAATTGTTTACCGGGACAGTTTTCTGCCTTTTGACATTCAAAAAGTTTGATATGATCGCCCGTCCCCCAAGTCCAGTTTCTGTTGTTTTTCTTCTAACTGCCGTAGTATTTTAAACAAAGTCTCTTTATTCAATAGTTTTGTTACAGCTTCACACTTTGATGCATATTTTTGAGCGAAACATGGCTTAATAGTAATGTCTCAAATAGTATACTAGGCTTAAAAAATTATAGTTGTTATCGCAGACAGGGACGGACGGGGAGGTGGAGTTGCTATTATTGTGTCAAATAGATATAATTGCTGTGTAGTTTCTATCCCTGACTGTTTTGTAAACCTAGAACTGTTAGCAATTGATTTACGATGCTCTTCACATGATAAAATACGCCTTGTTTGCGTATATAGGCCGCCAAACTATTCTCTCTTACAGACTAGACACCTTATCGAAGG
>JASANF010003091.1:0-17509 GCA_030248245.1 Trissonchulus sp. WLG1_4 | reverse complement strand
CAACAAAAACCACGGTGCTTTCGTGCACGCCGAGGAACTGCTCAGTGCTCGGGAGAATATACGCGACAGGCTGCAGTCCATAGAAGCCAACGCAGTTGAGCTGTTTTTATGACAAAAACCGATATCTACCAACTGCTGCAGCTGAACAGCATTGGAGGGGTGCGGAAATTACTGATTGTGATACCCGTGGCAGGAGAAGTGGTGTCAGAGCGTGAAATGAATTGGTTGGCCCCCGAAATCCTAGACGCGACTGTAATTCTACTGCAGCAGCACATTTCTGAGCTGCCCACATTTCGACAGTACTTTTTGGACATTCTCAGCAGCAATTATAATGCATATCCTCTGCTCTCGTCGTATATGAGGCAGATTTATAATTGTAGCGTGAAGCCAAGCTCGCAAGAGGCCGGTGCTATTCCATGTGCCTCACTGACTCGACAAGATCTGTCGAGCAAATTCGAGCAGTCACCAAATGTCGAGTTGGCCGTTCTGGCTACCTACGCTATGGCTAGCCTCTCCTTAATTGACAAAGCTTGTGAGCAAGGCTCCACTGCGGCAGAATGCTCACGCGAAAATATTGCCAGATTTATCAGTTATCAATTTTCGGAATTTGATCCTTCGGAGTTTCATGGATTTCGAATTAAATTTGATGACCAGGGTCGCATGGTGGGAACGTTGATAGATGGATTTCAAATTTTGCATCAAACTGGCAATGCAGCTCATGTGGTGAAAGTAGGTTTTGTTAGTTGGCTCATTATTAACCTAAGAATTACATTTTCAGTGAAAACTAAAGCTATTCATATTCTAGGGCGCTGGCTCTTCTGTTATGCATCCGTCCGTACTTTTTTGTACACTGACTTCTAGGTGTTTTGTGTAAAACTGAAGTAATAGGTTGCAGCTGAACACTGTCAGAAGACTCTTAACCGCCCTATTAAATCATTGCTTATGTAACTAAACTTGAACTATTGATCTGCGCGATTTTCAGGTCAGGGTTCTGTTGCTTTGTATGAATTATAAGTGAAAATTGAATGATTTGTAATCAATTTATGTGACAAATTCGTAGCCAGTCACCTGATTTTGCACTTACCATAATTGTTACAATTGTAAGACGTGTGTTGCATCCGTTTATGAGCCATGCAATTGACTGCATGCATGAATGGGTTTTATTAATTGGTTTGTGTTCCAGGTTTTGGAGGTCCCCCTTGGCCGCTCGCCGTACCACCTGGACTCAGGCACCATCGTCTGGCCTCGTCACGAGCGCTACCGCTCCTTCTGTCCGCCCTACCGTCCCCAGTGCCGCCCCCTGTCTCCCAGACCGTCCTACGGCATTCCCTACAAAATCCATCGGACTGGCGATCTCTACGTGACCGGCCTGTTCAATTGGCATCACAAGTCACGTGATCATGGCGATCCAAACCAGCTGTGCCGGCATTAAGACTCCAAGGGATGTTTTGGGTAAGAAGGACTGGGTGTTTTTGTGATCGTAATAGCACTAGTGTAGTATGCTGTTCATATTTAGTCCTCCTGGCTGGTGGTTTAAGTTGTTTTTTGACATCAAATTTAAGTAAATTTACGTTAAGTCACACCAACTATATTCTCGTTATTATCATGTACTTTGGTTTTCACTATTGCAATATAGATAAAGAAACAGGAATGATATCACTAAAAGTTTACGGCTTATGCTGAAGTTTAGCTTATCTTGCCGTTTAGTTGAAGGTTTTTCTCACCTACAAAACAAAGTTGACAGGTTTTCTATCTTAAAATAAAGTTTGATTAAAAGCTGAACCCTGTAAACAAAACAGGTGGCTTGATTTTTGTCGCAACTAGCTGTATTCTCAATTATTTTGAATTCGTTCTTCGTAATGAAATAGCGTGTTTCTTTTTGTTCTCAGACGCTCAGGGTCCAGCATTTTTTTGTAAGACCATAAATTATTGTCAGTTGAAAGATATATTTGACTTGAAGTATATAAATCCTTTAACTTTCATCTATTGCAGGTCCCATATCTTTCATCTACGCTTTGGAGACAGTGAAGGAACGCTATGCCGGCCTAGACCTTCTGGCTAACGTGCAAATCGGTGCTCTGATTTTGGACAGCTGTGACTCACCCTACGCCTTATTTCAGCACATCAGTCAGCAGGATAGTCATTGTGCAATGGCAGCTACAAGACGCCCGTCTGCCGAGACTAATGTCACTATTGCCCCCGGACACTGTGCTAGGCTATGTATCTGGTCTGAATGCGGACGAATTCAGCGTTTTGCGTGATCTATTCGGCTATGACGGAGTGACTAGTCCGCTTGGCACGGCGATGAATGAAAATTTTCCCAACTACTATAACATCTTCTCCAACTATGCCACTTTATGAATGGCAAGCCAGTGCTCTGATACAACTGCTGACATACTATCGATGGAATTACGTGTCTGTGCTGTTGGCAGAAACGGATAGTGCCAGCATAGCGGCCTTCGAAGCTTTCAGAGCAGCGCTCACGAAAACGGACATTTGCATTGCGGACATAATTCGACTGCAAAAACTGCGCGCCTCGCATGTTGAACCTGTGAAGCATATTAGCGCACGAGTTGCTGTGGTATTCTCCAACGCACAGAGGCACATTCGACTATTTGCGCGCTGTGCAGCGGAAGTTAAGCCCGGAGCGTCAGTTTGTGTACGTTTTGCTGGGCGATGCGCATAACTGGAACTCTGTGCAGCTAAGTCGCCCAGATGAAGCCTGGCGTCAGGTTATGCTGGGGTCACTTTGGCTACAACCCAAACTGCCACTCATAACTGATGAACTGAGAATTTTCATCAGAAGACCTTGACACCCCAACGCTTGCCCGAGCCTTGGTTTTCAGAGTTCTGGGGAAGACTATTTTGGCTGCTCCTTACCCAATGGCCCGAAAAATTATGCCTATCTCTGCGAAGGTACAGAGTCATTCCCCTGTGAAAATGATTTGAACAACTGACAGGCTCCTAGTTATCTCATATCTGCTCTAAGAGCTTGATGCTGTTTAGCCTGGACGGAAATTACAAACGCATGTATCCATTGCAAACTGGTATCTGTTAGGAATTTTATGGCAGCTATAGAAAAGAGAAGCTGAAAAACATGCTACAGGATATGTACCGCAACAGCAGACATTACAGGTCTATACAACTACAGACAAAGGGGACGCGTTGCCAGCTATGTGGAGGTGAGAATATCTCATTGGCAAATAGCACTAACCAAGCAGAATAGAGATGTGTCGTTAACTGATTTGTGAGATTGGCTGAATTTTTGTCTTATTTTACTAGTGCTAAAAGGTTCTCTGTGTCTCAGAGCAGGTTGTAGATCTTGAGCAGAATCAGTAGGCATGGGTGACAAATTAGAGCAACTTTTGATTGTAATTGATGGATAATTTTAATAGATGAAGTGAAGATGAACGGTTTGCTGACTGAATAAACTTGAAACTATGATAATATTCTGTACGAATAAATTTTTGCTTAATTGTATAATATGGTCAATATAGATTTAAGAAGTTTTGTTACTGCTGCTTCATGTTTATTTCTTCTTGTTTCAGATTGGCAATTGGACGGATTCCGATGGCCTAAGCCTGGAGAAGCCATACGTCGGCTACATCGAGGGCATCGAAACACTGTCTTTACCCGACTCCAGCTGCCGACTGCCATTGTGCCGATGTCAGTTAACGCCCGACTTTTTCACTCAGCCTCTGAATTCCCACGCCGACTATATTCATCCGAGCCTAGAAGCCTCGGTGGACTCTGAACTAGATCAGGGTGAGCTATCACTCTCTGATTCTCTGCTAGCTCAGAAAACGTGGAGTGAGCGCACCTGGTCTTATATATTCATTATCATCGCTGGCATCCTCTTGTTGTGCGCCATGTCTGTGCTGGCTCTGATTGTGTCCAAACTGTGCTCCCGAGCCGTGGCCGGTAACCAGAGTTTGGGCATTTGTCTGCTCTGCGGCGTGATTTTGCTGTATGTGACGGCCTTCTTCTTCATCTTCGACCCGTCAGAAGTGTTGTGTCGTCTGCGCTACGTCGGTCACTCCTTTGCCTATGTCATTTGTTTCGGCGTCATGATTGCCAAGGCCACTCAGCTGCGTAACTCGGAAACCCTGGGAAAGAATGGCTTCATCAGCTACTGGAATTACTGGCTGCTGCTGTTCTTTGTGGTCAGCGTGCAGATTGCCCTAAATCTGCAGTGGGCACTGTTTCAACAGCCCGCTGTCATTTCCGTGGTGACGCCGGAACAGGCCGTGCTCTATCGCTGCGCCTGGCGCGTCAATGAATTTCTGCTGGCTCAGGTGTACGTGATTGCGCTGCTGTTTTTGTCGCTGTTCATTGCCGCCGTGTCGCGCAACGTGAAGCGCAACTACCAGGAAGCACGCTGGCTGATGTACACCACCGGGATCTGTATTCCGGTCTGGGTCACCTGGATGGTGGCCTACGCAACCCTGCCATACCACTTCCGTGACACTGTGCTGGTCATGGAACTGCTAACATGTGCCACGGTCATCCTCTGCTTCATGTTCGGACCCAAGCTCTACATCTTGCTCTCCTATGAGCCGGTGCTCATTGATATCACCGGCCAGCCGCCATGCACCAGTGTCTACACCCCTGGATCCCTGGGATTTGAAAAGGGCTCCGAAGAGGATACGTCCAGTAACGGCAGTGTGGTGGCTCCTAGCAGTAAATCTAGTGTTATGGCGGAGAGCATTGCTGGCAATGCCGCTGCGGCACAGGGGCGTGTTTATGCCGCAGTGGTGCGGAAGAAAAGCCGCACGGCGCGGAAAGTGAAAGGAGACAGCAGCTGTAATTCGAGTCGGTGTGGCGATATCTCGGCCAGCATGCCGCCACCATTCACCGTCTCCCCTGTTTACCGAACAAACCCGATTTATCAACATGGAAAGCCATAAATTATTGTGACCTGACTTTGGCTGGCACGCATAATAGGTGTTTAAGGTACACGTATTCTAAAAACCTGCATTTTACTCCCCTCCCCAGTGTGCTCGAAGCTCTTCCTCATTTTGGTCGGTCACCCATCCCCCCAATTTGTTTAGGTTTTCTTTCCTCCATGCTCCATATTCTAAAACTTTTTTCTCCACGAAGTTTTAACGAATTTTTAGTTGTAGCTATGTCTTTGTGGTGTGGTTTTCTTGGGCTTTGTCAAATTCAGTATCAATGAAGCAAAATTTACTAAATAACTCTTTTTGAACTGCAAATTTGTGTTTACGATGACTACGGCGCCCCCCCTCCCCACTTCAGTCGGCGCTTTCCCAACCACGAGTGGTAGAGGGCAGTAGAAGCCCTCCAATAAAATTTTGCTTAAAAATGGTCCAGTTTTTTAGCGTAGTACGTGCATACCTGTGGCGTTTCTATTGAAGGCACAAGTACAAGTTAAGTTAGATTTGTCCTTATGTTATTTTCATACGGCAATAATGGTTTAATATTATATTTTGGTTATCAAAAGTCAAAAGAGGACTTACATAATTAATAATGACAAATTACTGAATGATGTTGGAAGTTTAGAAAAAGCTGGCTAATCAAAAAATTTTACGTATTGTTTGCTAAAACTGCTCATTGTTTTTAGCTAGTTTGAGACAAAGTTTATTTTTTGTTCTGTAATGTAAAACATACTTGGCGTTTCGTCTGTTTTAATTTGAATTTAGTGTTTTAATGTAAAGTTAAGGGGTCAGTAACAGTAACCAACTTTTTAACAGTCAACTGGGGAGTGTAGATGTTTGTTCTAAATATTTTCATTGTTATGCGCAAACATTAAACCTTTTTTATATGACAGAACTACTTTAAGAGTAAAAAAGACGTGAAATTTTAGAAGCTGATTAAAATTCAAAGTACGATACTTTGCTGTTGAAGTTCATCATGTCATAATTTTCACTATTTGTAGTCTAATATGCAATGATCTTTGCTCATAATATTGTTTTTTGTTTTATTTTTGCCCTTATTGGCAACATAAATGTTTAAGGTGGCGTTTTAGCGTTTATAATATGTTAATATTAATGTGCGAAATTTTCAATATTAATGTGCAAAATTTCATGTCCGTGTCTAATTTCGTATTCACACGTATTTTGTCTGTGATGTAGCTCAGCCGAACTTCAACTGATTTTGACGATCTTGGTAACCACCATGTTCCATCGACTGACAGATTTTGGCAACCTTTAAAAGCTATCAGTGGCGGATTTTTCATTTCAAGATTTAAGGATAAAAATTGCTTTAAGGATAATAATTGATTCAAGGATAATGTCTCTAAGCGGCTACAGTACTTGAGCATGTATAGCAAAATGTGTGTAGCAAAATACAAGAGTTCATTCTGTTGAATTGTTGAATCGTCTTTGTTTTTATGTGTTTTTTCATTCTGCAAAACTTTAACTCGAACTCGATCGGCAGCCCAGCATCTTAGTCCGTAACTGCTTCAAATTAAAGTTTGGAACGCACTTTTCAGTGATAAGACGTATAATGTTATTGATAATATTTTAGTTGTGATATTATATACCCATAAGATGAACCTGTGATAGTTCTGAACAACTTTTCTCTTAAGATCTTTTAGTCGCTGAAAAAAGATATTCACCAATAAATACTCAGTCCCTTCTCTTGTCTCGCTGACTGTCTGTTAATAACAAATAAACAGTCTGTCTTCAACTGTGCGAATGAGAAAGTGGAAGGGCCTATTACCGCCTAATAAGATCCCCATCTTAAGCATTTAGCCGAATTTATTTTGTAATTGTATTTATGTTCGTTCTTGTGTTTGTCGAACAATTTTTAGTTTTATTACTGTTCTGAATGGTTTTTAATATTCTCACTGCCTTGACATGTTGTTTTCCCTGCATTCTGTGCCATTACCATGACTGTATGCTCGATCCATGAGGGTCTTTGGTAGTTTCCCTTTACCGAATAGTCGAAAATTATGTACGCACAAGTTTTATATTGCAGTGTCTAAATTAAGACTCTAAACATGGGCCGAGCTGCTTTATAAATGTGCATAACGTAGAAATGTGCGTAATTATGCTTGGTGTTTTAATAAAAATGGGGAAACTTAGTCTGTTATCGTGTTTGCATTTGAAGAAACCCGTTGATATCAGTCAGACTTAACCTCGGTTCTTACTTGTCTTTGTCCTCGTCCCTATGTTTTGTCCCTAATGGATTGCAGAAAAACCAAAACCATAGCCAAATAGTTTTTGGCATGACGATAGTTGAGTTCACTTCTTCTGCACCGTGTACAAATAATTTGCTCAAACGCACTTGTCAATTTTTCATAGCAGCTGACCGAAGTTTGTCCTTGTCCCTGTCCCTGTGTCCTCGAGGATAAGTATGAACCGGGCTTTACAGTCTGCCCAACAATGCTGGACCCTGAGAATAAGTCAGTCACATGATTTTGTACGACAAAAGGAATTTCAATCATGAGCCGCTAAAGTTAGGCCATCTATTTCGTCTCAGGGCTTTAGTATCAGACTAGTTTGATAAGGCCGGGCTCACAAAATCATGCTTAAAAGAGATGGGCTAGCCAGAACGCCGAACAGTAAACCATTCCGATACACGGGGTGAATTCAACATGTATGTAGGTGATCAGTAGGCGTATCGTTATGGTGCAATTGCAACTGATTCACTGACTATTTGCCTAAAACAAGCCCGATCTGCGGCAGAGGCGTTCATTAAGCATCAAGCATCTACTTTCAAGTACATTGGCCGGAGGCCATCGTAAATCAATTGGGCTAGCTAGAGTTACACATACAGCACCTTAAAAACGGAGAAATCTCAATCAAAAGCTTTCGGCAACTGAAAGCTGGTTTATTAATGAAGTTCAATAACTAAAGCTGATGTTTACTGAGGAAATAATTACTTGTACAGCATCATCACCTACAGCATCAGCATGTGTGTGGTTTGGTGTTTATTTTGCTAGGTTTGTAACCATGAGGTCCCACATTCGACCCCTCGTGCATCACATTTTGTTAGGTTTTTGATGCATTGTCTAATTGGCCCAAGTGTAGTGTCCTACACTGTTAACTTTGTTGCAAATTTGCCAACTTGGCCAACTGAACTTGGCCAACTTGGCCAACTCAACTTGGCCAACTCAACTTGGCCAACTCAAGTTGGCCAACTCAACTCCAACTCAACTTGGCCAACTTAAGTTGGCCAACTCAACTTGGCCAACTTAAGCTGGCCAACTCAACTTGGCCAACTCAACTTGGCCAACTTGGCCAACTTGAACATCCGATAAGTTAGTTAGTCAGTTAATGAAAATGAAAATTTAAAATGTAAACTTCGAGATTTGAACTTCACTTTATTTCAAATAGTAAAAGTATCGGATGTTCAAGTTCGCCAAGTTGATTTGGCCAACTTAAGTTGGCCAAGTTGGCCAAGTTGATTTGGCTAACTTAATTTGGCCAAGTTAGCAATTTTTAAGTTGGTCAAGTTGGCCAACAACTGAAGTTGGCCAAGTTAGCCATTGAAGTTGGCCAAGTCAGCTGGCCAATTTGACCATTTCTAATAGCAGAAGACCAGGACGGTGTGTCCCCAGATGTGCCCTCAAAATTTTTTAAATTAATTTTTAATGTCTTTTCAGATTCAGTTATTTCACATCATCCAACATTTAGGCAGAACAGTTAACAATTCTTCGAAACAAAACTAACTAACTACGTATATACATCAACTGATTAAGTTGGCCAAATTTGGCCATGTAGGACACTACACTTGGGCCGTCTAATTTATGTAACCATCGCAACAACAACGAGGGTCGCAAGTCAGTGAATATAGAACGCATTTTAGTTGTGACAAGTGCAAAGCTACGATAGAACATATATATATGTAAAAGACACTCCACTCCACACACTGACGCTTTAGCGCTAATATTGAACAAGTAGACTCCTACAACCAACTTTGTTCATTATTAATATGCACAAATTAATCATTCATGTATAATAAATAGAGATAAAGTTTACCTAAAATATGTATGTGTTCTATTTTTTGTGCAGTTTCAATGTTCTCGTGATCTCATATTAGATGCTGATTGTCTGTATCTGAATGCCAACAGCCAATCAGACAGTGTGCAGACAGCGCACGAGTGCTTTGCACGAGGGCTTTCCAAGCAGAGTTGCATACAAATATCTGAGTGCACTCGCAGCCATGCTACAACCCTTACTTGACATCCAAGGGGGAAACATGTAGCAAAATCATATAATTGAAAACTAAGGGGGACAGAATTTTAATTTTGCAAAAGTTTAAGCTTTCGTCTGGTTGAGGAAATTTACCTGGTTTGGGATATGTATTAGCTCAATTTTTTTGGTCATGCCCCCCACGGTTGGAACACGCTTAGTTCTATAAGCTAGCACAGTGCAAAACATATGGCAACGTCTTACGTACAGATTTTGTTTGCATGAATTTCATACAACGGTATGATTCCAATAATTCCGCCTTCAGGCGGAATAATTAGGATTCCAGAATCAAAATTAAAGACCTGGGCCCGGTTTCATAAACAGTGAAACGCGATTCATTAGTAACACTGATGCAACATAGAAAATGGAGTATAACTCTGCGTTTACACAATATTTCTGCTGGAAATTTTGTTGACAGGTTGCCAATATGTTGCATAACGTCAGGTTAAAATTTGAAAAAAGACGCGTTGTCCAGTAAAAAATATAGCGAACTTGTAGTCATTCATTAGTCGCAAATATTAGTGATTTTTTTCAAGCCACTAATATTTACTAATATTTAGGACTAATGAATGACTTTGACTTAGCTAGACTTTTGACTGCATCAAGCAAACGTTACAAATTTGTACCCACACATTATCTAACATAATAGCAATATGTTGTGAAAGTTTCCAACAGAAAAGTTTAGTAAACCCAAAGTTATAACTCATTTTCTTGCAAACATCAGTGTTACTAATGAATCGCAACTGATCTTTTATGAAACCGGGCCCTGCAGAGGAATAATGTGATTTATTGAGCGATTGTACAAGTTCTGTTTAGTAACAACACTGACTTGGATCGTTCGTCAAGTTTTATTCACTATTTGGGTCAAAACAGGTTGAATCGTTATGGCAAGTTTTGGCAGTATGGAGCTTGTTCCTGAGTTCATGAAAAACAGTTTGGCAATTTAAAAAAAAACTGGTAACACATCAAACAAAACAGGCACTTGTCTATCAGCGGATTTTCATGACCTTTGACTGAATTACTGATTCTGTTGGTGTTGCCTACTTGATTCTGCTGAAGCTCAAAGAATGGAGTCACGGTTTGGGTTTTTGGTTAAACACCTTTTGTGAATCCCAGGCAAATTTTTTTAGACTTAATAGGCTATGTACCTTTAAATCGGCTTCGACATAGGCGACTGCGACTCAGTTAAGCCCTGTTCATACCTACTATCCACCGCAAAAGCTGTCCGTGTCCAAGTTCAAGGTCATGTCTGGATTTCTGGAACGCTGATTGATTCATATTTCTCCGGATCGCCAAAACAGGGGAGCATCCAGCGAATTATTCGTAAAAGCATGAAGCCATTGCAGCATACGGACCGGCCACGAACACCGACATGCGACAACTGCTATAGACGACTTATTGAATAAACACGGAGGGAAACGACCAAGAGCCCAATGCCCATGGCTTAAGCACAAGCTGACACATGGCCTGAACTGTTGTAGATTATACAATTTTTAAGCACAGCAGTAGGGGTGGGCGCGGTACTGCGGTTACCGCGGTTACCGCTGCGGTAACCGCAATTTTGCGGTATGCGGTAATGGGTCTGTTACCGCGCCGCGCGGTAAGTGCGGTTACCGCAACATGCCTGTTACCGCGGTTACCGCACAAATTGGAAGCAATAATAGGGAACCTAAGTGTGATTTTTAGTTAAAAACAGTGATTAATGACCGTTTTAACTAACAAAAGACTAATATTTTAAATATTTATGTTTGTTTCTTTTTTTAACAGTGCCGTGCGACTTCTGTTTTATTCTTGTCTTTAAATATTGTTGAAATTGCCAAGATTTTGTCTTTAAAGTTGAAATTGAATTTTGTCATTAGTTTTAATAACTGAAAGGGCAATACAATACTGTGGGTTATTTGGATGCATATTGTTTATACTTTGTACAAAGGTGATAAAAAGCGCATACATAGTGTTTATGACCGGCCGGAATTTTCGGCCGGCCGACCGGCCTGATGGTCGGCCGGCCGGCCAGTGAAAAACACCGACCGGCCATCCAGATTCAACCGACTGACAAAATTAGGCAGGCATAACAATCTGGCAGGCTAAGATTATGCCAAAATGACACTCTGGACTGGTTTTATCCAAAAATTCGGGCGCTCCGGCCGGTCGGCCGGCGGTCGACCGGAGTTGGCCGGCGGATTTCGCGGCCGGTCACAAACACTACGCATACATGCTAAAATTGCACAATCAACACAGACCAAAATCAATCATCACCAGAACCAACCCCATCATAAGCGGTGGTCTGATGGCCATTTTGGCCTCTGGGGTACGATCTTATTACTTTTCAGAGTAACATTGGCTTGTTGCGTTCCCATAGACCCGGGACTTTTTACATGCTCTTGGATTAAAAACCCGCTAGGTTATTTTTATGTTGTTTATGTCTGGTAAAGATACGACTCTGTTTCTTCACACTCACAACAAATTGTATGAAGATAGAGATTCGTCCTTTCTGTTCAAAGAAATGATCTATGAGACCACAGTTAGCCGCATAATTAAGTATAGTTAGCATAGTTAGCCTAGTTAGCCTTTAGAGGCCCAAAATGTTAAATTTGAAACAAAATTGAGTTAACGAATATATAAAACTTCGTTACGGTAACAGTAAACGTTGTATTACCGCGGTTACCGCAATTTGCGGTAATACCGCGGTAACGGCTTCACCTAAATAATTAAGGCTAGTTTTTGTCTATTTAAGGTGACGACTGACTAGGTGACAACTAGGGCAAAAAAGTTAAAGCATTTTCATTTAAGTTAAAGTTAAAGTTAAAGTAAAGGCCATTGCTTCAATTTAAGTTAAAGTTACAGTTAAAGTAAGGCTCAGGTAGCAATTTAAGTTAAAAGTTAAAGTAAGCCGAAAATCAATGACTTTTATATAACTTTTTTAAAATAACTTCAATTTAAAGTTAAAGTAAGGTTGTTTTAATTTAAGTTAAAGTTACGGTTAAAGTAAGACCTCTAACTTTTTTTGGAGTTAAAGTTAAAGTTAAAGTAATACCCCTAACTTTTTTAATTTCAGTTAAAGTTGAAGTTTAACTTTTTCGCCCTAGACTGACAACATTATAAGCACACAAATAGCCTTTAGAGACCCAAAGTTCCATTTGAGACTAAAATTTGCAGTTAACGAATACATTAAATTTTGGTTGCGGTAACCGCAGACGTTTTGTTACCGCGGTTACCGCAATATTTTGCGGTATGTACTTACCGCAGTAATTACCGCAAAAACCGCGGTAATTTTTGCGGTTTGCGGTAATAAAAATTCGTTACCGCGCCCACCCCTACACAACACAGTATACCTAGTCGTACTTACAAACATAGATGCACATAGGGGGGGGGGGGTAGGAGAGGGTGGAGGAGATAGGGGGGGTATCCACCCCCCTGAGCGGGGTTGGCAACCCCCCCTCAGACATCCGGCACCGGCACACCCCCTCAACCCCCACCCCCCCTCTGATGGCCAGGAAAGTGCGCCAAAAATGCATAAAAAATTGAATAATTGCGAAAAATTTTCGCCTGCGGCCAAAAAAGTACCCCAAAAAAGAGTTGAAAATCGAAAAACTCTGAAAAATTTTTGGCTGTCGCCGAAAATTGGCCAAAACTAGGGACCACCCCCCCTTCTGCCAGGGGTCGGGCACCCCCCCCCTTCGCCGATTCCTCCCGTGCATCTCTGCTTACAAAATGCTAAATAATTTTGGGATTGCTTGCTAACCTATCGTTGTCACAAATAATATGTTTTTTTGGATTTGTTAACTGACTTGTCTTTACTCACAAGCTCAATACGAATTCTAGAAATCCAGTTGCAACTGTCTTCTGCTTTTGTTCGCAAGATGACTACAACAGATAACACTGTCAGAACTAATGACGGAACGACGCAACTTATTCCCGATAGAACGGCACCGTTTCCCTTCATACCATTACTCGGAATTTTGGGTGCAATGCTGCTCACTTTGATTCTCTATATGATAGTCATTAAATGTAAATATAACCCAAAACGACGTCACCGAGAGTTTCACAAGAGCACGGCAATCAAACAAGCAAAACTAGACAGTAAATCAAGGAGTGATAATATGAAACCACCAGATAATGCGAAAGCACCGGCGCCTTAAGCTCGGTTCATACTTGTCCGTAAGCGCTGTCTGCATCCCGCCGTAAGGAACGAGCAGTCAAAAGAAAGGACTATTCAACTAACGCGTGTATTGTGTGCAAACTTGCTTCGCGCCACAGAAATTAAAATCGAAATTGAAACTTGTTGTAGAAACACCTATTGCTTCTTACGTATAGAACAATGTAGATGATATATAACTAGAAAAGAAAAATGCCCTGCGGAAAAAAGTCATAATAGGACGAGTTGCCTGGTCTATTCATAAAAGAAAAGTATCAGTGACAGCTAATATATTGGTTTTTAATTGGTGTGGCTGAAGCGGAAAAATGACCTACTAAAAGTTTGGAAACTAGAGCTTAACGATGTAAGAAATAGGCCGCTTTGCTGCGCCCTATTATTGCGGGCACCACGGCAGCGCAGTGTAGATTGCAAAGTGTCGATTCGTACTTCTGTACTTACATCATCGTGTCACACGGTCCAATCGAAGAACGAAGTAGGCGAATTTATAATTAAACTTTTACAGTCTAAGTTATTATAAAACCGACATTGCCTACTTTCGTTCATTCAGTAATATGTTCCTATGGGGTTCAGCATATATCAATTTGTTATGCTACTTGCACAAAACAATACCTTTTTGATAAAAGCTTCCAAATTAGTTATACTTTACAGTCTAAAAAATTTATTTTAATAAAATCATAGGCTAGTACACATAAATTTAAGTAGGTCTTCGTCTTACAGCATTTGATTAGCCAAATGTAAAACCCTAGTTTATACTTGTTCACCTGATAAGCGCTGACTAAATGTGTCATTGTCTCTGTCCCTGTGTTCTCCAGGAAAAGTATGAATTGGTCTTCAGAATGTTCGTCTTTAGCTACGCTAAAACGTATGCAGCTGAGGGCAATTTTCGGGGCAGAAAATTAACAGCTCTCAGCGCTCAGTGGTCAAATTTGCGTGTAAAATGACGAGCATACGTTTACAAAATAGAAAAACAAACTTATAATTACGGCAATGTTGAGGCTTCCGCTAGCAGGATATCAATCAACCTTACTGTTGATTAATATTGATATTGTATTGAAGTACAAGCTGTGCACGTTCAGCCTATTCTACGGTTAACGCTATGCCTGGAAATAAATCAACATTCACTTGGAAATTCAAATCAGGATTAAATTGTACGAAAGATTTAAGTTCGTTGAACTGAGAGGATTACAGGAGCCAGCATGAGCCGATAGTGCCCGCAATAATAGGGCGCAGCAAAGCGGCCTATTTCTTACATCGTTAAGCTCTAGTTTCCAAACTTTTAGTAGGTCATTTTTCCGCTTCAGCCACACCAATTAAAAACCAATATATTAGCTGTCACTGATACTTTTCTTTTATGAATAGACCAGGCAACTCGTCCTATTATGACTTTTTTCCGCAGGGCATTTTTCTTTTCTAGTTTACACAATTTTTCCGCTTCAGCCATACCAACCAAATATAAACTCAATTACGATTTAGTGCTCATTTTTTACTACTCTAATCATAGAGCATGTATTTTGGCACATCGTGCACCAAAGAAAATATGTCTAAAAAGTCTAAATCGATCTGAATTAAAACCTGACAAAAAATAGTTGTCACTTCTTTATTTTAGTGGCATGACTTCTGCGACTGCTGTACTCTTGATAGTCGAAATCTATACTTTTCGTTACTAAATTACATGTTTGGTTTTCTCAAGTGGTTCAACTATTTCAACAATTTTGTGTCAGACTTGAGTAATGTATTTACAGATAATGTACAGTAATAGTCAGTGACTTATGATGTAGTTAAAAAACAAATCAATAAATGTTTTTACTTCAGATTCACAGGTATTTAAGTACAGAACACAACTATAAGCCAGCTACAGCCATGATACCAAACACATGTATATATACACATAAAAATGCTAAATGCACATGTAAATGCACCAATTGCACAATAAAACAAAAGCACAAACACATGACCTAGCTGATGTGTTTAAGACATAGATACGGTGTGCCCAACTTTTCCCACCGTTATTAATCGAGAAAGATTTAAGTGAAATTGCATATGGATTAGGCTAAAAGTCTAACTCATATCACCAACTAGGTATATTTATAACTAGTTACTGCAAAGCTGATAGATAATGCTATGTCTAGATTTTTTAGTGCCCAAGAATTCTTTCATTTAAAAATATATACATATTAGAAAAAATGAAAAATTAGAAATTCTTTTAATTTTTTACTTCGTTTTAAGTGGGGGGGCTTGTCGCGGGTTTCTTCGTCCTTACTGGCTTCTACTGAGCGGTGGGGTTTAAGATCATACTCGACTCCCTTATCTACAGGCAGGCATAAACACAACGGACCAAACCTCATTGCAATAAATGCTTTGCTATCACGCTAAACCAGGAATGTATAATGTATCCAGTACACCTGCCTTCCAGTAAAACAAAAATGGTATCGAAGAAGCTGAGTATTTATTCTTAAAAACTTGAACATAATTCATAACATGGATTAAACTTGCATCTCAAACTTACACCTGGCATAGGGGGGCAACAAATTTTTCCATAAAGACGGTTGGGGACATTTTAATTGTAGCTATGTCCCTATCTATAGTTTGGTTTTTTCCTATTTTATAATTTTTTTGAATCGCAAATTCGTGAATTTTCAATCACGCCTAAAAATCCAGTTTTTCGCCTATAAATCGTGTCATCGTGACTTTAGTGCCACCCATTTTAGTCGGAGCCTCTACAAATACCTAAAAAATTTTGCCTAAAAAATGCCAGCAAAAATAAAAATTTTCACCAGAACCCGACAGCCTCCGTCCTATCCCTAACCCCCACCTCCCATCCTTCTAATCAAGACGTCTTGGCCATGAGACTGGTGGGTGTGGTGGGGTTTGTTGTGGTGATGATCATGAGAGCCTTGTCCTGCGGATCGTAGTAGACTGTGGCGTGGAAGGCGATGTTGGACAGCACCACGCAGTACTCGCACAGGGCGAAAAGAGAGTACACTGAAATCATATAGAACACATTAAAGGACAACTGGGACACGGCTCATAGTCGGATCATACTTGTCCTTGAGGACACAAAGACTGGACAAGGACAAATTTCGGTTAGCTAGTGCAGTGCTGTGGAGTAGGGTTGTTTTGATGTGGAAACTGCATCAAATCAAAACTAGTTTTGATGCAGTTTTGATATTTGATGCATCAAATCAATCAATTTTCAAAAGATCCAAATCAAATCAAATCAATCTATTTTCAAAAGGTTCAAATCAAATCAAATCAAATCAATTGGTTTTTAAGAGGGTCCACATAAAATCAAATCAAATCAATTGATTTTTGAGAAGTACACATCAAATCAAATCAAATCAAAACTGAAAAAATTACTTGGGTTCTGATGCAGTTTTAATGTCGTTTTGATGCAGCGTGAAAAAAAATATTTCTAATATGTAAAAATCTAGTCTCGGTTTAAGGACGCGAGAATGCGTAATCAGATAGGGTACACTTATTATTATATAGTTTTATTATATAAATTGCATAGTAATTGTATTGTCGGCATGTCAATAATCACCTGTGTATTACGTGGCCCCATCAAGAGCGGCGTATATTATAGTCGATATATTTCAATCGGCCTGTGGGTTATAGCTGTGGCCCTGCTCGCAAAATTTGCAAATAGGTGCAAATAGATTGTATGCGTGGCTTATTCCGCCCACAGGACGCCCCCACGGCCCGGCTCGCCATTAGCACGCGGGCCGGTGGCGGGCTGGTATACGCTCGCGGGTCATACGTGTGGCCCGGCCCGGCCCACAAAACTCTAGCTATTTAGTGCTGAAATTGGGAATTAAATATTATTTTGTCAATGAGTATGGAATATATATTGACACTCAGAGCTCACAATATCATAACAGTTTCTCTCAGCAGAACGGCTTGTTTACATCCACGATGCCCCTTGACCTGTTCTACTTCTACGTTGTAAAAATGTGAAACCAATCAAAAACAAAACATTTACACCTTCGATAGCATCCCGTTGACATTATGCTGCATAGTATCACATACAATTTTTCAACTGACAGTAGTTACATCAAAACCGCATCAAATCAAAAGTATTCGAACATCAAATGAAATCAATTGATTTTTGAGAAGCCCACGTCAAATCAAATCAAATCAATTGATTTTTGAGAAGCCCACATCAAATCAAATCAAATAAATTGATTTTTGAGAAGGC
>JASANF010003090.1:0-12134 GCA_030248245.1 Trissonchulus sp. WLG1_4 | reverse complement strand
GTGGCACTCCTGAAATGTGGGTTTTGGCCATTATTTTGAAAACGCGCTAAAATAAACATGCATCGTAAGAACAAAAGTTGATCAGAAGTGAATTTCCTTCAATTTGATGTACATATCACATAAAAAAATTTTTGAACATTTTTGAGCAAATTTCGTCAAGAAAAATAGATTTTCACGGAAATGCCTTCGCAAGCCAGTGCATTTACACGTATGTAATGAATTTGAAAGGGTGAAAAACACTAGCAGTTGTGTTTTACTGAAACGTAATTAAAAATTTTTGGTGTTTTATTGAGTGTGGTATAATTTTTTTGTGAACTAACGCAATACTTTCTGCATGGGACAGAAATATAGTGCGTGTGAATACAAACGCAAATTTTCGGCTTGCGATTTTAAAAAATTGGCTCAACGAAAAAAGTTAAAATTTGGCACATAAATGCACCTTCTCATACCCGAGCGGTCGCAAAATTTGATTTTTGGCAAATCGATAGTATCTAAGAAATTTAGCCAAATTTATGTTTTTCAAAAATCGCGATTTTAGTGTTTTCCGATATATCAATCTTATTCATCAAAAATGACTTTTTGCGACCGCTCGATCATGTTGAGGCGAGCAAAACGAGCTATTGATTGTGCAACAGCTACTTACTTGCGAAGAGAAATCGCAAGCCGAAATTCCACTCACGTTTGGTCTACAGTGAATGCTAATTTGTATCAATCAACTTCATTTTTTGTATTTAGGCATACTTTTACACCAGCTTGCCATTGTGTATCTAAAATTGGCCCCAAACTGCCGTTTTTTGAAAAGTCACATTTCAGGAGCGCCACCTTAAGATGCACCTAACGCTACTACCCCATCCCCACAAATTCACTTGATCTCTATTTTTCCCAAAAGAAATATAAATCAACAAAACTATCTCTCGAAACTGACTCGGGGTCGCCGAAAGTTTTGAAACATACGTTTTTATGAGAAAAAACATGACAACGCAGGAAAAATCCATGAATTGAGTCAGAAATATGCAATAAAAAAAATGTCCACATTTCAGCTAAAATCTGATTGGCTAAAGCCAAAAGGCAAAATCGGTTAAAAAATCGAAAAGTTTACAAGCCTTTTAAAAGTGCCTACTAATGACCTAGAACATGCAATTTCAGCCAACAATGTAAAAATTTTTGCTTTTTTCAAAGCATTATAAATAAAAGTAGTACATGACACCATTTTTTGTTATAAACAAGTTTGGTCCAATTACTCATGCGCAACCGGTCAACGTTTTCGGGAAAAACCAACACCAGAAATGAAATCTACGTAGTAAATAATCTATAAAACCACCAAAATTATAAGAGAATACTCTACCTGCACAGGATGCGAGGGAAATGATGCATTAAGAAAGTTCAAAAAATCGATAATTGATTGATAACTCATCGAAAACTTAAAAGTTTAGTTCAAAAGGCTTATTTGCAGTATGGCGGATCCAGGCGGTCAGAATGGTATATTGGGCATCTCAGGGGATGCTGCCAATGTTCCGGAAAGCGTGACGAGAAAAAAAAAGATCATCATGACCAAAAATTCAATGTGTATTTCAAAAATATCTCCGCCCCCTCTGAATCGAATTACATCAAACTATGCTCAAAAGTGTAACTTTATAAGGACTATGTGTGTATATAATTTTGTCCTTTTTCATTCACGCGTTTAACAGTTCTGCTCAAGAAAGCTTTCTTAAAAGTCGCACTGAGGGTGTTTGCGTCCTATTATAGGTTTGGCGCTATCGCGCCAAACCTGATTACTTAGTGTTTGTATTTATATTCAATTATTAATCCACGGTACATGAGAAAATCTTACGACTGAAACTTTTAAATTAAAAAAATAAAATTTTTGTACAAAATGGCCCAGAACCACGTGGAGGAGATTAGTAAAAGAGTACGCTGATAGCTTAAGCCTGGGCTGGCACTCATCAAAATTGTTCAACTATGTACATATGGACTCGGTCTTTCGCGATAGTTTGCAATCCAATTTCACTGAAAATTGTAATAAATCATGACTCAGATGACAAATAAATAATCTGAATGTGAAGCTATTTATCAGGTTGATTGCCTCGGGTAGTGGCCCGTAGAGTTGGTGACCGGCCGCGTAAGGCGCCGGCCGGCTCCGCCGCCGCCAGATAAGTTCTTCCGGCCGGCCAGATCGACCAAATTTTTGGACAAAACCAATTCATCCAAAATCCAGAGTGTCATTTTGACATAACTTGGCCTGCCAGATTCTTATGCCGGCCTAATTTTGTCAGTCGGTCAAATCTGGCTGGGCGGCGGTGTTTTTAACCGGCCGGCAGGCCGATTTTGACCGGCCGGCTTTTCCGATAGTCGCCGGCCGGCCGTCACTATCGGTCCGGCCGGCCGAAAATTCCAGCCGGTCATAAACACTAGTAGTGGGGTTCGTTCGTATCTATCTATATCAAGAGTACATAATGGGAAGAGTATGACACAACGGCCAAAAAGGTACCCAAATGAGTACCCCTACCCAAATGGGTACCTGGTACCCAAACGGGTCCTACAGGTACCCAATAGGGCTGGGCACGGTTACAAAATCACTATCCGTTTACACGGTTAGTTTCGAAGGCTAGTAACCGCGTGTACACGCTAACCAACGGTTACTGCAATTATCCGCGTGTACACGCTAATTATCTGTGTAAAGCCCGGTTCATACTCGTCCTTATCCTTGTCCCTATCAATTTGTCCTTAAGCAGTTTCAAGAAAACTACATGGCCAAATGAGCCACTTTTTTGAACAAGAAATTCAGGCAAAGTAAAACTCGTATGCAAAAAGTTAGACGCAACGATTTGGCCAAACTTGCACAATAGCTGACGAAAAATTGTCCTTGTCCCTGTCCCTGTGTTCTTAAGGACAAGTATGAACCGGGCTTAACCGTGTAATCGTTTACACGCCAAGTATCCGTGTAGCCGTTTAAACGGTTACACGGTTACTAACGGTTACACGGTCACTAAACGGTTACACGGTTACTAACCGGTTACACGGTTACTAAACGGTTGGTTACTAAACGGTTACACGGTTACTAAACGTCAAGAAGCAGAGGGGGGAGGAATGACCAAGGGAAGATGCGAACCACCCATCTCTAGATCTGCAGACCAGCAAGCTACCATATGAGCTACTGGGACAATGCTGAGCTGTCAGTATAAATGCCTTTATAATTTTGTATATCTTGAAGAATATAGCTTCAAGCTTGCACACAAATGCGTATATGAAATAACACACAGTCAAATCGCTTGCGCACGATTGTATGCTAATTTGCATAAATCCAGCAGCCAAGCGAACATTTTTCTTAACGGGTACACGAAGTCGGAAAACGGATAGTGTAACCGGTTACACTATCCGTTTAGAGTAACCGTTTACACTATCCGTTTAGAGTAACCGGTTACACTATCCGTTTAGAGTAAAGGGTTACAGTATCCGCGGTTACTGTGTCTTAACGTGTACACGCTGTAACCGCTAAGTAACCGCGGATAGTGACCCCTAACCTGTACACGCTAAGCTTAGCGTGTACACGGTTACACGCGTGTACACGGTTCGTACCGTGTAACCGTGCCCAGCCCTAGTACCCAAATGGGTACCCCAGCGTACTGACTGGGCCCTGCAGGGTACCCAAATGAGTGCCCCTGGGTACCTGAGGTACCTAAATGGGTACCAGGTACCCAAATGGGTAACCCCCTCAACAGCCAATCAGACTGCAGCAGCCTTTAGCTCCGCCTACGAGCAAGCTGCCGTAATCCCACGTGCAGCGGAATACGTGACGTTGCGAGTAATGCTGTCTTTACATTTTGTAGAATTTTTCTGCTCTAACGACTTATTATAAGACATAAACAAAGTCTTGGTTAAGTGACGGAACTTAGTTAAAACTATTATGTAATTTTTTTAAACAATTGCTGTAAAAAATGCTCATTTTTTGCCTTTTTGATTCCATTTTCTAAGAATATCTCATTTCAGCTGCGTCTTTGTTAATTAAAATCATTTTGTAAAGTTCGATCAGTAAACCAAGACTTTGTTTGTCTTATAATAAATCTTTGGGGCAGATTAATGCAAAAAAATCTAAGGAAAGCATTACCCGCAACGTCACATATACTGCTGCACGTGGGGAATTACGGTAGCTTGTAACTACGCGTAAATCATAGGCGCAAGAAAGCGTCCCTTTACTCTAAATTTTGGTAACACTGACGAAGCTGATTTTTACATGATTCGATAGCCTGACGTCATATCTCAACCTCTATGATCCATTTTTTTAAATTTTTGCCCATGGCCTGAGCAATGACGCCAAATGTAAAATCACTCAAATTTGCGGGCCCAAAAAACGGCCATTTTTTCACATTTCGCCCTCGATTTTTGATTTGAAAATACATATAAAAAATCCGGATCATACGATTTTGCGCTTATATGTGGGTTACCACTATGCCAAATTTCAGCCTGATTGGTTTGATGTGGTTTGTGTTAGAACTGTCCAAGTAAGGGCTACTTTTAGGCTTTTTGGCGTACTTTTGCCTATGTAAATACACTGACAAACGCACTGAACCAAAAGTGCACCTTCGAGCTTAATTGTTCTTATCTGAGGTAGAGGTGCCTTGGGGGAGTAACATTAATATGTGAAAATAAGCAAAATTGGAGAACTTTGATTTTTGACCTGGGTAGCCCCCCCCCCCCTTAAATGGGTTAAGTTAATGTGCTGATTTAACGAAATTGGTAAATAAATTCAAGTTTTGAAATTTGAACCAATTTTGATTAATACGCATAAGTGTGTTAACAAACATAACTTGATCTATTCACTGGTATACTCAAATCCATACATGTAACAGCACCAAAATTTTGGGTACCCCTCCCCCTCTGGTGGGCCCCCCTCCCCTGGGTCAACTCATCTTTGACCCCCCCTCCCTCCAAAAAATGACGCATTTTTTACCTTTTTTGACCAAAAAACACCGATTTTGACAAATATTGGTAAAAATCGCTTAAATTTCACCAAAAATGCTGATTTTCTTTAAATTTTGGCCAAAATTTTGCTGCCGCCGGCACCCTCCCCCTTCTTTTCCCCCTGGTGGGACCCCCCTCCCTCCCCCGGGACCGAATTTTGGG
Organism: Trissonchulus sp. WLG1_4; assembly: GCA_030248245.1. Lineage (NCBI taxonomy): Eukaryota > Metazoa > Nematoda > Enoplea > Enoplida > Ironidae > Trissonchulus > Trissonchulus sp. WLG1_4. The sequence continues at coordinate 7,013 of JASANF010003090.1, read as the reverse complement.
GGGGGGGTCTTCCCCCCCCCCATCCCCCCCCAACTACATGTATGCTCAAATCCGAATTATTATATTTATCATTTTGCTTAGGATAGTTTAGGTCCTATTAATTAAGATTATTATTTTTAGTTTTTTTAGTCTACCGCAAACTGCGCTTACACCATATTCGATAGCGCTCACCCGAAGCCCTGCTACATTATTGCTACAAATACATGTTTTAAGACAACTGATACAAATAAACAGATTTTTCCCTAAACTTCCGTTTGAGTCTCATATCTGAACCGCAGCGAAAAATGACCACAGACATCAGTCGAAGGCTTGGTTTCATCTCTAGTCACTAAACTTATTAAGCACTATTAAGAAAAAATTCATCAGCGTCTTTTAATAGCAATAAAACCATTAAATAACCTTTACAAAAATACAAATAAATTACACAAATTGTATACTAGCTAGCCATCAAGAGTACAGTGATGTGTGAAAAAGCACAAGAGTACTCAGAGTCATGATTGAATCCACATGACCTCGAGAGGGCCGGAGGTTGTGATTATCACGTACAGCAAGCACGTATAGACCACGTATAGCATGTCAAATTCACTGTGCTCTTGATATCCTCATAATAAATTATTCAATGTGCCCTTGATATCCTGATAATAAATCCACTGTGCTCATGATATCCTCATGATACATTCACTGTGCTCTTGATGTGCTCAAATATACCGAGAAATTTACACAGCATCCCAATTGCAGAATACGTCATAATAAATAGTATATAATATAAGAATAACACACCAATAAGTACTTGGTTTTCAAATTATTTTTGACATAACAAAAAACTTTCTAAAAAAATATGTATTAACCGTTACCACCATTTATAGCATGAATGGGCTTGAATATGCACAATTACGATTGACGAGAAAAAGTCTACTTTTCTTAGTTGACTTTGGTCCTTTATATAAAACGCATAAATGAAGACCACCGAATTGATGGAGCAATACAAATTTCTTTATATTCTATCTTTTGACGACATAATAGCATTAAAAAAGCGCAAATGCTGTTATATTAATAGATGGATACATCTAATCAGATATACATGACACAGTCTGACGGTAACAATGTATGAAGGCTGAAATTTAAATTCTGATAATTATAGAAGAGCGTTTAGTCTATAAAATAAACACTATAAAAGTCAAGTCAAGTCATTTATCAAGTTTTCGATAAGTACTAGTACAGTAACATATAATCAGTCAACATAATACAGATTGTCACACCACCCAATAAATCGCCCAATAATAACAATAATACAATAAAAAATCTTACCAGTAAAAAGTTAGAAAAATGTACAGAACATAATAATTACAATGTTGCAATAAAACTGTAAAAGATCACCGTTGCTAAGCTTACAAAAAATTCTACAATCACACAAACCAGTAACCAACAAGTTTTCTCATGTACAGGTATATATATTTAAACGCGGACAAGTAAAGCTCGACCAAAAAATATTGAACACGGAACGGTAACATGACAAACTCTGTAATTTGATTACGAAAGGAACAAATTTCATTAAGATCCCTCTTACTCTACCTTTTTGTGTTTTCTCTCAGTGTTCAAGATTTTTTGGTCAGACTTTAGAACGAACCATCATCAGAATCATTCACTCATCAGCGAACGGATTCAATTTATCGTCATAATTATCAGAATTAAGCGTTTTGCCCCTGTCGTCAGCCTTCTGAGCCTCACTGCCACTCACGGAGGAAGCTGACATGGGAGGCGGAGCCTGCTGAGTGGGCGGAGACTGACTCGGACTCAACTGGCCAATCAGCGAGCTCAGAGGTTTACTGATCCATTCAGGTGACGGGGGCGGGGCGGGGGCTTTTTTGATTTGGCTATCGTGCGAGTCCTGAGCCCAAGAAGAGTCGCTGAGACTTTGCTGTTGGGTCAGCGGTAATTTGGTTTCGTCCGGGAAATCTGGGGTATTGGCGGACTGAGCCTCAGAAATCTTCCGCTGTCTGCGTCGCTCACAGCGAGAACAGCGTTTATTTCGTTTTTCGAAGCAAAGGCTAAAATAGAATAATAAAAAAACAAGTCGGGTGACATCAACGGGTTGCCGACAGTGGGTAGAGGACCCTCTATTCTAAGCAAAGGACCCTCTATTCTAGGTAGAGGTCCCTCTGTTTGTGTTCAGGAGCCCAAATTACTCCTAGGGACGTCAAAATCCCAATTTCGAAAATTTGACCCCTGGGGACCCCCTGGGCAGGGTGCCCTAGGGGGGTCATGGAAGGGTCCAGAGGGGTCCTAGACAAAAATGGACCTCGGATTCGTGTTCCGGGGCCCAAATTACCCCTAGGGACGTCAAAATCCCAATTTCGAAAATTTGACCCCTGGGGACCCCCTGGGCAGGGTGCCCTAGGGGGGTCATGGAAGGGTCCAGAGGGGTCCTAGACGAAAATGGACCTCGGATTCGTGTTCCGGGGCCCAAATTACCCCCAGAAACATCAAAATCTCAATTTCGAAAATTTGACCCCTGAGGACCCCCTCATTTTGAGGATCACGTGACCCGGCCCCCCGAGGGGTCACGGGGTCACCAAGGTGGGGGGCACAATCACTCAAGGGGGGGACCCTTCCACCAAAGTTTGGTTCATATCCATAAAATATTAACTCAGAAAAAACGGACAAAGCTTACAGAACAAGCTTAAAAGCTTACAGACAAATGGACATACGAAAAATAATAATAACAGACATTTCAGATACAAAAGGGTTGCCTTTGCTTCGCAACTGGTCGGCAACCCAATAATGATAATGACAGATTCTTCATCATACTTCTCAATACTTCTCAAAAATGTAGTACAACCTGTGGGAAGCGTGGCACAAGGTATAATTTTTTGATAAAAAGTGTCTGGGGCTGATTACAGCGGTTTTTGTCCGGGCGCCAAGGTCAAGACTACCGTCAACTTTTAGTAAGGGGGTCATGTGACCCATCAATCGAAAGCGCTTTATCTCATCAATCGAATAATGAAACTCTCAAGTCGCTACGACCCGCATGACAAAAGTTATGGGACTTTAAAGGAATTCACCCCATAGAACACTTTTATCATAATTAAATCGTAATTACTACATTACGAAAAGTGTTCTTTTGCTTATATCCTTAAAGGCGCCATAACTGGCCTTTAGGAACTCGGACGGACACAAGAATAGCATCATTGGATTGCTGGAATGCAGGGCTTTCGAAAGAGGGGTCACATGACCACCTGGCACCTCAGACTATCCCGAAATAAATATCTCAGGGTACGCTCACGTGACAGGGTCATGTGACCCCTCATTTTAAAGCGCTCCTTAAATCAAGACGATTGATGTCAGTGTCATGTTTGTACGTCATTCCTATCGTCCGCTAGAGGTCTTTTAAACTTAAGCCTTCGTGACTAACTAAAATCAGCCCATGCTGGATCAAATCTTTTTAATACATTTCAATTTAAACCAACTTTTTTAAAAAATCAACAAATTTTCACGTATTCAGATGTGCAGGAATTTAAGTTGTCGAACTAGTCTAAACTAGACGCACTAGTCTTGTATTAATAATATTAATAATAATAACAGACATTTCAGATACAAAAGGGTTGCCTTTGCTTCGCAACTGGTCGGCAACCCAATTAACGAACACGTCAAAGTGTCATCGCAAAATTATGACAAGTCTCACACGAATCTCACAATGTCCTATTTCACGTCATTTTCACATTTCGATAATTTCTTCGTAAATAATTTTTCTTGTTTCGTCGACAATTTCTGCCATAATAATGCAGATCTGCATTACCTACATCTACCTCACATGACTTGATACAGGTTGTCTCATTTTTGAAGTTTGAGGTATTTTCTGTATTATATTGGGTTGCTCTGTGGGGAGGCACTTTTGTTGATGTTTTTTTTATTTTTCGTTGTCATTTGTTGTCTTTTAGCTTGTTCTGTGTTTGTCGTTTTTCTGAGTTGGTTCATGGATAACTTTGGTGGAAGGGTCCTTGAGTGATTGTGCCCCCCACCTTGGTGACCCCGTGACCCCTCGGGGGCCCGGGTCACGTGATCCTCAAAATGAGGGGGTCCTCAGGGGTCAAATTTTCCAAATTGAGATTTTGATGTTTCTGGGGGTAATTTGGGCCCCTGAACACGAATCCGAGGTCCATTTTGTCTTGGACCCCTCTGGACCCTTCCACTTACTGAGGCAGCCCAGGGGGGTCCTGAGGTTAACTTCCAAATTGGGATTTTGACCTTCCTAGGGTAATGGGCTGAACAATAGCAATCCCAGGTCCATTTTTGTTAGGCACCCTCTGCACCTTCCATGATCTCTAGGGCACCCTGCCCAGGGGGGTCCCCAGGGGTCAAATTTTCAGAATTGGGATTTTGACGTCCCTAGGAGTAATTTGGGCTCCTGAACACAAACAGAGGGGCCTCACCCAGAGGGTCCCTTTGCTTAGAATAGAGGGTCCAACAGGGTTGTATAAAAACTGGGCAATCTCTGATTTGTGTTCCGGGGCCCAAATTACCCCTAGGGACGTCAAAATCCCAATTTCCAAAATTTGACCCTGGGGACCCCCTGGGCAGGGTGCCTGAGGGGGTCATGGGAGGGTCCAGAGGGGTCCTGAGACGTAAATGGATCTTTGCATTCGTGTTCCGGGGCCCAAATTACCCCCAGAAACATCTAAATCTCTAATTCGAAAATTTGACCTGAGGACCCCCTCATTTTGAGGATCACGTGACCCGCCCCCCCAGGGGTTATGGTCACCAAGGTGGGCACAATCACTCAAGGGGGGGACCCTTCCACCAAAGTTTGGTTCATATCCATAAATATTAACTCAATAAAAAACGACAAAGCTTACAGAACAAGCTTAAAAGCTTACAGACAAATGGACATACGAAAATAATAATAAGATACATTTCAGATAAACAAAGGCCTTGCCTTTGTTGTACTGTGGTCGCAAACCGAATAAATCACAGGATGAATATATTTTTTATCACATATCCAAATACTTTCTACGAAGTACAACCTGTATCAGTTATGTGAGGTAGATGTAGGTAACGCAGATCTGCATGATCACGGAGAAAATCGTCGACGAAACAAGAAAAATTATTTACGAAGAAATTATCTGAAATGCGAAAATGACGTGAAATAGTACATTGTGAGATTCGTGTGAGACTTGTCATAATTTTGCGATGACACTTTGACGTGTTCGTTAATTGGGTTGCCGACCAGTTGCGAAACAAAGGCAACCCTTTTGTATCTGAAATGTCTTGTTATTATTATTAATATTATTAAATATAATATCAAGTGTGTGTTGAATTTTAAACTAGTTCGAAGACCTAGTCCTGGACATCTGAATACGTGAAAATTTGTTGATTTTTTTAAAAAAGTTGGTTTAAATTGAAAAGTATTGAAGATTTGATCGAGGATGGGCCCTGATTTTAGTTAGTCAAAATCAGGCTAAAGTTTAAATGACCTCTAGCGGACGGATAGGAATGACGTACAAACATGACACTGACATGACATCCGTCTTGATTTAAGGAGCGCTTTAAAATGAGGGGTCATGTTGTCACGTGAGCGTACCCTGAGCACATATTTCATTTCGGGATAGTCTGAGGTGCCAGTGTGGCTCATGTGACCCCTCTTTGGAAGCCCTGCATTCCCAGCAATCCAATGATGCTATTCTTGTGTCCGTCCGAGTTCCTAAAGGCCAGTTATGGCGCCTTTAAGGATATAAGCAAAGAAACACTTTTCGTAATGTAGTAATCCACGATTTAATTATATAAAAATGTTCTATGGGCTAGATCTCCGTTTGAAGTACCATAACTTTTGTCATGCGGGCTCGTAGCCACTTGAGAGTTTCATTCTTCGGTTGATGAGATAAAGCGCTTTCGATTGATGGGCTCACGTACCCCGAGTAAAAGTTGACGGTAGTCTTGACCTTGGCGCCCGGACAAAAACCGCTGTAATCAGCCCCAGACACTTTTTATCAAACAATTATCCTTGTGCGACGAGAACTTCACAGGTTGTACTACATTTTGAGTACAGAATTGAGAAGATGATGAAAAATTCGTCACTTGACATATCTGGTTGCCGACCAGTGCGAAAGCAAGGCAACCCTTTTGTATCTGAAATGTCTGTTAATTTACTCATTCTTTTTTGTATGTCCATTTGTCCTGAAAGCTTCACAACTTGCTCCTTGTTTAACCTTGTCCGTTTTGCTAATTTAATATTTAATGGATATGATCCAAATTTCGTGGAAGGGTCCCCCCCTTGAGTGATTGTGCCCCCCACCTTGGTGCACCCGTGACCCCTCGGGGGGCCGGGTCACGTGATCCTCAAAGATGAGGGGTCAGGGGTAAATCTTTCAAAATTGAGATTTTGAATGTTTCTGGGGGTTGGGCCCCGGAACACGAATCCAGGTCCATTTCCGTCTGGACCCTCTGGACCCTTCCAGATGACCCCCGGCAGCCTGCCCAGGGGGTCCCCAGGTGCTAAATTTCTAAAATTGGGATTTTGACGTCCCTAGAGGTAATTTCTCTTGGGGCCCCGGAACACGATCCGAGGTCCATTTTTGTCTCCAGCACCCTCTCGACCCTTCATCACCCCCCAGCACCCTGCCCAGGGGGTCCCCAGAGGTCCAATGTTTCGAAATTGGGATTTTGACGTCCTTGAGTAGGTTTGGGCTCCCTGAAGCACAAACAGAGGGACCTCTACCTAGAATAAGGGGTCCTTTGCTTAGAATAGAGGGTCCCTCTACCCACTGTCGGCAACCCGTTGATGTCACCCGACTTTGTTTTTTCATTATTCTTACTCTAGCCTTTGCTTCGAAAAACGAAATAAACGCTGTTCTCGCTGTGAGCGACGCAGACAGCGGAAGATTTCTGAGGCTCATCCGTGGACCCCCAGATTTCCCTGCACGAAGCAATTACCGCTACCCGACAGCAGCTCAACGACTCTTGGGCTCAGGACTCGCACGATAGCCAAATCAAGCACACGAACGAATGAAGTAGAAACG
>JASANF010003089.1:0-79107 GCA_030248245.1 Trissonchulus sp. WLG1_4 | reverse complement strand
CTTAAATTCAATCCAGCTAGCAGCTTGATATTTTAGATTGTTTTAAGAGTGAATTAAGACCAGTTTTAGCCCAGTTTAAGACTGATTTAAGAGTATATTTGTTGCACTGCCCTGGCCATTACATTAGCCGTGTTGCTTAGCCGATATTTATGTGGTCTGCGACATTTATACATTTCTAGTAGTTTGGCCGATATATACCAAAAAATACCGACCGATACCGATACCGATATTTTCTATGAGATGTGTCTATACGTATATGTGTATATAGATGTGTATATATATTATTATAAAAATGCCCTTTCACCAAGGGCAGCAGTGTGGGTAGAATAGGAAAGTTATTGGCTGATCTGTAGCGGAAAATGCTAATAAGCTTGTTAAGGTGGTAGTTACGTTTTCGACAGTTTTTGTAACGTGCTAAAACTTTTGATTGACTCAATGAATTTAATAGGTGTCTTTTTCACGTTAAAGAACTTGACTGAAACTACACTTATGCACATTATCTAGCTTAAATCTGTAACAAGCTAGTCAGCAGACACTGTCAAAGTAGTCAAATTTCGTGAATTTTTGCATTTTTCTTGTTTTGCTTGTAAAATTGACAGTATAACTCCTACTATTTTCATTCTTTACACCAACATAGCCAATAACAGGGTAAATTTTAATGCTAAGTTTGGTGCATTTATATGATACAGAAAAGAAGTTACGGACCTTTAATTTTGAATATTTTCAAATTTTGAAAAATATACGAATTTTTGAATTTAATTTTTTCACGAAATAGGCTAAATTGATACAAATAAAAAAATTGACACATCAGAAATTGTCTAAAAAAACATGTAAAATAACGCATGAAAAGATTGCAACATCGAGACTTGAGATTTAGTCCACGGAAGTACATTTTTACAGATTTCTGTGAATGAAATTGATGTAACGCAAAATTTAAGTAAAGAAAATTTTTGAAGTTTTACTATAAAGTAGCAACATATGTGTGCCAATTTATCCCAAATTTTGAACAAGATCCTTATAGTAGTTGTAAAGTTTTGCGGACTTTGGTGTAATGTACTTTAGTTCAAAAAGAAACGTTACATAAATGTGACGTAATCTCAAAAAGTGAAACGCAGAACGATAAGTTTTGGCATCTACATTGAAGGTTTTTGACATGCCCGTGTGTCATTTTTTCTTTTTTCAATAAACGGCTGTTTTGACTAGCTACTACTTTGGCTTAGCTAAACATAAAATTTACGAAAAATTGTCGTAACTGGCTGAAAAATATTTTCTGTGAAAATTAAAAATGATTGTTTCAAGCTATTTTAGCAAGCATTTGTCTCATAATAAATTATAGTTTCCTAAATTAATTTGCGTACTATAAATTATTCATTGAAAATAATCGTAAGTTGTCAAGTGTTACTCCTGCAAAACTGTCGAAAACGTTACTACCACCTTAAACACCCGGTACAAGTTTTGCAGCCGAATAGGAAAACGCAGCTTGCTAAATGAAGCGGACAAGAGTTGCGTCAGAATAGCAGTCGCCCTGCACCCTATTCACGCGAATAATTAAGAAAAACATTTTTTGACGCTTAATAACACTCAGGACTTAGGTGTATAGAATATAAAGTATCAATACTCTACAGATACAGGTATTTCTTTATACATACGTACATACTTTTCTCCATACGCAATCTATTTTTGTTTTTTTATATAGACATCTTTCCCGAAAATTACAAATGAGTAAGGGCGTGTTTCAACTTATCGTATTATTATATAGACATGAACGACTATATAATATTCAACACGAATCATAAAATGTTACAATTACAACCTTATAACTACATATGGTTAATACAAAAATACATAACTAGAATTTACATACACTTGAACTACATTTACATACATATTAATGGTGATCGATTATTATATTATGGATGAACAATGATTTCTTCTGGACATAGCTTGCCTAGTATATATACAAATAACATCAAGAACCAATAAAGTGCACGATACTTTTCCGGCAACAGTGCAGCTGATGATAATGGCTGATTAATTCGCGCGAATAGGGTACAGAAAGCACTAACGTGTCGCAGGGCGACTGCTATTCTGACGCAACTCTTGTCCGTTTCATTTAGCAAGCTGCGTTTTCCTATTCGGCTGCAAAACTTGTCCCGGGTGTTTAACAAGCTTATTAGCATTTTTCCGCTACAGATCAGCCAACAACTTTCCTATTCTACCCACACTGCTGCCCTTGGTGAAAGGGCATTTTTATAATAATCCTATTTCTTTTTCCGCTGCAGCCATTTTACTTGACGACAGGAAAGCTGACACTTGAATTGTATATTTGTATGAAAATAATACATTCTGAAAAGTGCTAGTCGCGCATGTGTATGCTGCACTGCCTACTTATTTCTACAAACCCACACACTAACAGTACGCAACTGGCCTGTTCGTATGTGTCATTATTTTGGGTTAACACAATATTTTTTGGTTAAAGTGACGTTATATTTGTGTTCGGCACCTCAAATGAACCTTTTTCACAGTTTTTCAACAAAATTGACGATATTCAAAAATTTGGTCAAATTGACCATTTTGGCACTTTGCCAGGGTTGCCGTTGCCAGCGCATACGACGCGGACCAAAAAAAAATATCCACTGACACCATACGTGGGCAGCTACCGAATTCTGGGGGGGGTGCATTTTTGCTTCGTGAGCCACCAATTCGCTTCGTGAGCCACTAATTTTTGCTTCGTGAGCTACCTTCAAAACATTCTGGGGGGGTGACGGACCAGTCTGGGGGGGGGGTGAGGATGCCTTCTGGGGGGGGGGGGGGTGAAACCCCCCACACGCCCATGTATGATCTGACACCCTTGCGCCTGTATAAGCACCAGAAATACAGAACGGTAGGTTATCCATAAACGCGTTATCCATTGAGCAAATCTTGAAATATCATCATTCAACGGTATTACAGGGGGTGCACCAGTTCTGGCTGCTACGTAAACCTGACAACAAAACCAATACCACGCTGTAATGCACAATATATGGGTTTATATTCGAATACAAGACCACAGGCCTCCATCTATAACCGTTTTGGCCGCACTGCCTTACTGTGTACTATATAATATACACAAAACCGTAGTTGACCACTGAGCACTTTTTTAGATGAAAACAATAATTTTTCGTCAAAATAACGTTATATTCCCGTTAAGCACCTGAAATTAACCGTTTCCACAGTTTTTCAACAAAACTGACAAAATTCAAAAATTTGGTTAAATTGACCATTTTGGCACTTTGCCAGGGTTGCCAAAGTGGACCAGCGCATACGACGCGGACCACACAATATCCACTGACATCCCTGCGCCTGTATATTAAGATGCAATAGAAGTACAGATCGACCGGGCTATCCATAAAAGCGTTATACATTGACGAAGTCATGAAAAATCGTGTTTTCAAGAGTGTCAGAAGGGGGTGCAGTGTGCACCAGTTCTGGCTACTAGGTAAATCTGACAGTAAAACTAAGAGCACACTGAAATGCACAGTATACGGGTTTATATTCGCATACAAAACGACAGGCCTCCATCTATAACCGTTTTGGCTGTAGTCAGGGGCGGTTCCAGGGGGGGGGGACGGGGTGCAGGGGGTGTGCACCCCCCCCTTTTGGTCGAAAGGGGGGGGGGGGTGCAGCAGCAAGATGTCGAAAAGTGCCTGCCGCAATGCAACAAATATTTCGCAAAAACCAAAAATTCGCCAGCTTCTGGGGGCTGCCGCCCCCAGACCCTGCTTTATATCATTTATATTATGTTTTGCACTGACTTTCTCATCAATTTGAGGATGAACAGTGTTCATGATGGACTTTGCTTATCCGAAGGTTTGCAGTTTAAATCCCACCCACTAGGTTTCAAAGTATCTTTTTGCGCAAGAAGAGACTAAAGTGACACGTTTACATGTGATTCTGTACAACCCAGCACTTATATACTTTATCTAACTACGTCGGTAAATGGGTACTACAAGTCTGTAGGAAGGTAGACTACCTGGAGTTTGTGAAGAGCATATGCCTCAGGGCTGGTCTCTCCTCCATGGTGTAGTCCATGGGCGCAGCCATTCCCCCTCTAGTTTTTCTCCAGTGAATTTCTACGGGTCCCCGCTTTGGTTTTTATTGCCAAGAGAGAAAAATTTCAGATGTCTCCAATTGACCAATTGGCCTTAAAATAAAAAAATTCTCGATTTTTTTCCTGTGGGGTGCCGCCCTCAGACCCCTGCAACTCTGTGGCTTAGTGGTATTGCGTTTGTAGTACGTGTATAGAATTGCTGATCTATATAACTGGATTTATTTGGATGTTAAAAATTGCGCAGTAACGCAACATAATGCGAAACTGAAATATCACGTCACATTTAGGTCTGTAACGTAAACTATGTTATTGAAAATCTAAAAATTTATAAGTTTCTGGGGGCTGCCGCCCCCAGACCCCTGCGAGCCAACTGCTTAGTGCTCAACTGTAGTTTTGATGTCACCATTAACGCCACAAGTGTACTCAAACTGATACCGTAACAATACGAAACCATATGAAGAACTAAAAAAATTTCGAGGCTGCACCCCCCCTTTTCGAAATCCTGGAACCGCCCCTGGCTGTAGTGCCCATAGGTAGCCTACCTCCATAATACACGTGAATTACCTTCCGAACCCCCTCTGCAGGCCTCAAGTGACACGATCAACTCCAAAAGGGGAGATGCACTACAACCCCACTACACTACCATGCATGCAAGAGATCAGACTGGGGTTGTTTGCATGACTTCTCAAAAGCCGGCTCGAGTTTATTTTTGACTTCGTCATTTTTCGAGGCCCAAAAAAGGGGTTTCCGCCCTCCCAGCAGAGCCAAAACGGCAAAAGCCTGGAACAAAATCTTTATGATGCCTCAATTGCCGACCAAAACAAATGTAAAAAACACAAAAAAGTTCCTCGCCAAGAAGGGTTTCTTGAGTTATGTCACCGGGGAAAAAAGACGGAAAAATGCGAGTTTGCGGAAGGCGATTTTTCATATCTCGGGTAATACCCAGCCGATTTGTCTGAAATTTGGCCAGCATGTACCTCTTCCCCAGGCACGTGCACACACCAAATTAAAACCAGTTTGCTCTCCTAATTTTTTAGTTATGAAAAAAATTATTTTGAAATTCTGCATTGTAGTGCGTCGCTCCTATTCTAGGGTTAGGCGCTATCGCGCCTACCCTGATAAGTATTACCATGGACTGCGGTATGTAAATATATATACAGAAATACAATATTCCTGTGGACTGTCTGTACATAAACATTGTGTTGTCGTACGAGGATGCTAATGTAAGGCATAATAGCATAAACTTGTGGTTGGGTGGGGAGGATTATCAAAGTGCCAAAGAAGGGGGAGGGGTCAGTCGGAGTGATTTAAGTAGAATCAGTATATAATGCAGAGAAAAAAGTTTAATGCATGGTTTGGTTTTGTACAGCAACGCAGAAAAATATTGTTGGTTTAAGTTTGCTCAAAAAATTCATACAACAAGGGAAAAACCCTGTACTCAAATTTTGTAATTTTTACCACATCTGACTATACGTAATCCTTTAAAGTATAACAAAAAATTGACAAAACAGTGGAAAACTGATCTTCTTTAAAAATCGTATATAGCTAAACCAATTCAAGTTAAAAGCTGTTCTCAAAATGGCGAAAAGTTGCCTAAAAAACAAATATATAAAAAATCAAAATGGCCTAAAATACATATATATATTTATGATACATAAAAAACATGATATATACAAAACTTGAAAAATGTATATATATTCGAAAAACAAAAAAATGGGTGCTTGAAATTGTAAAAAATCAGTAAATACTTCTGCAATTTATAAATATAAATATATACTTTAAGAGTGATTTAAGATTATCTTAAAAACTCTTAAATCATTCTTAAAACCGTCTAAAAACCTTATAACATGTAAGAATACTATTTAAGAGTGTTTTAAGAGTGATTTAAGAGTTTTTAAGATTATCTTAATTCACTCTTAAAACAGTCTAAAATCCTAGAAAACTCAGCCAGCACACATTTAAGAGTGTTTTAAGAGTGATTTAAGAGTTTTTTAGATTATCTTAATTCACTCTTAAAACAGTCTAAAATCCTGCAAAACTCAGCCAGCACATATTAAAGAGTGTTTTAAGAGTGATTTAAGAGTTTTTAAGATAATCTTAAATCACTCTAAAACTAGTCTTAAATCACTCTGAAACAATCTTAAAAGTTTTAAGACCCATTTAAGAGTCATTTTTCAGTTTTATCTCAAATCTTAAAACACTCTAAAATTGGTCTAAAATATTTTTAGACTGTTTTCAGATAGTCTGAACTTGGTCTAAAACGTTCTGGTCTTTCGGCCCTATCTAAAAATGGTCTAATTTTAGTCTTAAAATTTTAAGACCAAATTTAGACCAAATTAAGAACTCTTAAAATAGTCTTAAATGTTATAAATTTAAGACCAAATTAAGACTAAATTAAGAGTGGCGGTTTTCCTGTGGCATATCATGAAAAATATAAATTTTCAAATAGAAGTTCTTGAAGAAAAATTACTTCGATTAAGATGCTCTACTCAAAAATGTAAAAAAACGAATTTGGACGACAAAGTGCATTTTTTATTTTTGGCGATTAAACGAGCAAAATGGATCGAATTGGTCGGAAAATGTTACTAATATATCCTAAATTGCATGCCCTTCCTTCCCATGGCGGCCAAGAACCTCCCCCATTCTCCCCACCCCTACCCCACACCATCCACTAACTAAGCGCTTAGGGAGCTCCCGAGGTCCCTAAACTTAAGCGCTTAATTCTAAGCCAAACACTAAATTTTAAGTATGTGAATACAAAATTGATACGCTAAGTTAAGCGTTAGTGTTTGCTAAGCGCTTAAATAAACACTAAGTATGTGAATAACACTTAGCGCTTATAAGCGCTAACACTAAGTGTAAACACTAAGTTTAAGCGTTACACTCAGTATGTGAATACGGGCCTTAGTGTTAGTATGTGAATACGGGCCAGTGTTAGTATGTGAATACGGGCCTAAGACTAATTTTTGCTCACCCACAACGAAGTTTAATCGTGAGCACTAAGCCTAAGCCTAAGCCTAAGCCTAAGCCTGAGGCCTAATTTGAAGGAAAAACCTCCTAAGAAGCATCAAAAATAAGTTTACCACACTAAAAAACCTCAACTAGCTTCATAATTTAAAAAAATTTCGTAGATATAGCCCGATTTTTGTACGGAACCTTACTTGTCTTGTAACGCTTCAATCAGCCTGGTCCAGGTAGCTTCAGAAAAAGTTTTGTAACTTTTCAAAGCCTAACCCGATTTACAAAATTTTTCAGCATTTTGTAGCTTAGAAGTTGCTCTTTCAATGGTGGCAGCAGGTTTTTATTTCATGGAGTATTTTTGCCTAAATCCAATTTTGCGCAAAAATTTTCATGTAAAGTTTAATTTTTGGACAAAGTTTGATTTCCAGCTAAAGCTTACATCCTACAAATTTCTAAAGAGCGTTCAATTTTGATTTTGACCCCCCCTGGGTTTGGGGAATATAGGGGGACTCCGGATCATTAGGCGAAAAAATGCCGTTTTTCCGACGTATTCCACCCCTAAGGTTTTTAACACCAATAATTTCACTCTAGATTTTTATTAAAAGGGGCGACATCTATTTTGGGGGCTAGAGATCAGATTGGGGGCTTGTTTGACGCTGGGGGTTCTATATTTTTATTAAAAGATGGGGTAGGAAGCGTTTTAGGGCCAAAAATAATTCCCCCCCCCGCCGAAGATTGACCGCCGCCCCCTGACCCCTGCAACTGCAACCACTATGATTTTGCGACAAGTGTTGCTTAGAATTGCATTTTCAATGCAAATTTTATTTCTAAATTCTAAAAATGCTCCAGCTTCTGGGGGCTGTCCCTTTCGCCCCCAGACCGCTGCAATTACTATGATTGTACACGTTGCGTAAACGTTTTCAATGCAATCAGTTTAAAAATTCTAAAAAGCTAAACCTTCTGGATCAAGTGCAGTTTGGGGGGGGGGGGGAATAGTGGACCTATTTTTTGGAGTAGAGCACCTTAAGGGAAGCATTTTTTATAATAGAACCCCTATCCACAAATTAGGATTTTCTGAGCTATGACTCCTTGAAAATTGCATTTTCAGTGTTTTTGGAAGTGAACGTAGGCCAAAGTTCGAAGCCAAAAATGGCTATAATCTTGTTTTGTTTTTGGATAGTTTTGAGTGCGTTATGATGTTTTAAGGCATCGTCTAGGCTTAGTTGGCAGGATTCTCTAGGCTAAGCTGGCACGTTTTTTTCTGAAAATTTCAATTTTCAATTGCCTAAGCCTAAGCCTAAGCCCCATACTAAGCCTAAGCCTAAGCCCAAGCCTAAATTGAGGCCCACTTTGAATTTGGTCAAAAATTGGACCTTCTGGCGAATTTGGCCAATTTTTCGGCAGGAACCCGGCCTTTGTTTTGATTCTAAAAAGTTTTAAACAATAATCAGACACCATTTAAACACGATTCGAACGGAAAAAACAAGGCCTTCGGAAAAAAATTGCGAAAACGTCTCTCACTGAGGGTTCAGATTTCGGGGTGTCATATCTCAGAAAATCCAAAAAATGAAATAGGGGTTCTTGAAGCAAAAATGCTTCCCCCAAAGAGCTCTAGTCAAAAAAATAGGTCCACTATTCCCCCCCCCAACTGCATTTAACCCAACCTTCTGCAGATTTCCTCAGACTGCGTGTCACCCGCCCCCCCCCCCCCCCCGGTCGTCGACCATCAGTTCAGCCCCCCCTTCGCGAAATCCTGGGTACGCTACTGCTACTTGCTCTACTCCGCTCTATAGTGGAGATCTTTTCCCCCTACAGCTACATACAGTTGATCGCGCTATTTTCTCCGAATAAATGCATCCTCTTCAGTAGTTTGTATATACTCTGCAATCTGCATTTTTTATATTTTCAGATTGACCAACCATCCACAAAGATGCTGCGTTGCAGCCATAGAAATTTGGTGGGCGGTAGAGTTAGCGTCAGGCTGAAATGATTACGACTTATTGATTACATCTTGACTGCGGAAATGTATAGACGATTGTGGGATTTTGCCAGCTGCATTATTGGCCGCAGACGGCAGCGTTTTGTCGGGCTGCTAGTTCTGCTTTGCATCTCCTGTGCTTGCCTGCTAATGAGGTTGCCGGGACCGCGAAATCAGAGCTCACCTTTGGGACCGCAAACCTCCAACCCCCTTCACTGGTCCTATGGTCATCTCTTTCAGTGTCCGCGTAGCAGTAATGATACTATTTCTTCTGTATTATCAATATCTAGTCCGCCGCTAAATCGCTCTGCTGAGAATAGGATTTTGTTGTTTCTGGAAACACAATTTTCTAGCCTTGGCAAAGAGCTGTCGTTCGTGTTGGATTCAATGCGAGTTGCCTACGAGCCAGTGGTTGCCGCGAAGCAGGCCGGGTTGCCTGAGTTGCTGGACTCAGAGAAATCTAAAGGACGCTATTCTCTGATCATCTTTGAAAATATGTATCGCTATTTGAACATGGACGGCTCGAGTCGCCAGCTTCTGGACGACTACTGTCGCGTCTGGGACGTAGCTGTGATTGTGTTCGCGTCCAGTCGCACTGCCAAGCGGGGCAGCAAATCCCGACGCCGCCCAGCCTATCGTAACGCCGCCGTCCGGGGATTTCCCCTGCATCTCAGCGAATCTCTGATGGTTTCCGATCTACGGCTGTCCCAGGATGCGAGCTTTTTCAGCCTGACCCGGCCCGGCAACCGGTTGCCTGGACCCCAGCCCCAGGCCGACTGGGTTGCCTTCCATCCCAAACATCCAACGTACCATGCTCTGCTCAGTGCCAGTATAAATAACACCACCGACTCTGCTGTGTCCGTAAGTTTATGTGAGATTTTGAAATTTGTGTGATTTGAATGACCTTTAATTGCAAGTTAGACGCCAAAAATGTGTGGCGTCAATTCAAAGAACACACTTTAATTATTACTGCGGTCTGCGAGTTTCAATTTCCATCTATAATTCGATATTACTGTTTTACGTATTTTATACGGTCTATATTACGTATTTTAATTCGTATTCGTTGTGTTCTTAACAAAATCCAATGTATATATATATATATATTGTTAGTAATTTTTATAAGAGATTATACAATTACACCTTTGTATATAATTCTGCCGAACTGAGTTCAAATTTCTTATTGTATGTATATATAATATATATGCATTGAAATAATATTATTTTTCTCTCATAATCAGTTGGCGTAATGTTTCAGGCAGCTGTGGTGTTGGTGGACACTGGTCGGCTGGATGGCATTCGTCGGGTGTTTTTCGGACACGATTTTACCTGCTGGCTGATTCGTTTGCTATTCGTGGACAGTCTGGGCTGGACCACCCGCCACGCCGTGCCGCTGTCCCCCCTGCGATACGTGCAGGTCGACATCGATGATATTTTCGTGGGAGGACGGGGCACCAGGCTTACTAAAGCAGATGTGGAGGTACCTACGGTGAAGTGTAAATGTGTAATAAACATTTATACGGCAACTTGAGTACCGGTGTGTAATATCGAGAGCACATATAATTGAGACGAGTGTGACACACCTTCCCTATTATGTACTCTTGGTAATATGTTGACTTCAGGCGCTGGTTCACTGGCAGACAGAGATAGGCCGGAGTCACATTCCGGGCTTTCAATTCCAGCTGGGCTTCTCTGGGAAGTTTCTGCGGGGGGGGGGGGGGGGGGGGGGGGGGGGGGGGGGGGGGGGGGGGGGGGGGGTGGGTGGTTGTTGTGTGTGTTGTTGTTTTTTTTTTGTGGGGTGGGGGGGGGGGGGGGTTTGGGTTGTGTGGGGTGGTGGGGGGTGTTTGTGTGTTTGTTGTGTGGGGGGGGGGGGGGGGGGGGGGGGGGGGGGGGGGTTGTTTTGTTTTGTTTTTGTGGGGTGGGTGGGGGTTTTTTTGTTTTTTTGTTGGTGGGGGGGGGGTGTGGGTGTGTTGGGGGGTGTTTTTTGGGGTGTTTCTTCTTTTTTTGTGTTTTGTTGTTTTTTTTTATCTTTGTGTTGTTTTTTTGTTTTTTTTTTTCGTTTGTTTTTTGTGTTTTTTGTGTCTTTGTTTTTTTTTTTTTTTTTTTTGTCTTTTTTGCTTCCCTCAAGAAATAAAATACACTCCTGTCTGACGAAAAAATAAAAAGTTTTAGTATATAATAACTCCTATTTGGAAGGGGAGGTAGTTCTGATTTATTCTCCTCTTAGTTTGGTTAGATATTTTTATATATATATATATATATATATATATATATATATATATATATATATATATATATATATATGTAATGTTCAGCAAATATGGAAACAGGCAAGTTCTTTATTTGCAGGCTGATTGTAATACCGCAAGTACAGATCGCAACTGTTCGTAAGACTGCATATCTAGTATCGATAGTTTTTCTACAGTATCGTATTCAATCTTCAGCGACCTCTACATCACCTCCCCCTTGAAGTTCGCCCCCATCCCCATCGCTTCTGGCCTTGACTACATTTCCCCGGTAAAAAGTCTTTTTGACCCCCACATTCGTCAGGCAGGCCACCGTGCTGGGGAAAACGCCAACCACCCTGTAAGGACCAACCCAGGGACTACACAGTTTACCCTCAGGCCCCGTCCTCTTGCCGCGGTCGTACACGTAGACTTTGTCTCCGACTGCCAGCTCTTTTGGTCTTGCTCTGGATTTGTCAAAGGCTCTTTTCCTGACCTTCTGCTCGGCTTCGACTTTGGCTTTGACTTCGGCAAGTATTCTTGGGTCCGTGACGAACGCAATCTCTCTTGGTGTCTTTCCTGTGACTCCATGGGGCGATGATAAATAGGCAGAGACAGCTTCCGAAAGATGGCTGTCCCAGGCCAGCGGGTCTTTACTGGACTTTTTTGCTAAAATATCTACCAATGTTCGGATGAGGCGCTCGACAACACCATTCCCTTGAGGGTGGTACGGCGCCGTCGTAATATGGTGAATATTTCTATCTCGGCAAAATTGCTCTATTTTCGCCGATGTGAAGCATCTGCCTCGGTCAGTAAGAATTTTCGTTGGTAATCCAGCGATCATGCAATACTGCTCTAAGCCTTTTATCACCGAATCTGTGTTGACTTTATCGATGATGTAGACTTGACAAAACTTGCTGAATACATCAACAATTACCAGCAAGTATCGATACCCTGTTCGACTCTTTGGTAGGTGTGCAATGTCCATTGCAAGGAACTCATTGGGTCTAGTTGCGTCAATGCTTTGTAACTTTGGTACTTCTCTAACACCAGCTCTTCGATGCCTGCAAGTTGCACACATCGATACTCTTTCTCGCACTTGCTTGAACATTCCCGGCCAGAAGTAACTTTGTTTTAGGATCTTGTGTATAGTTTTCCAGCCGAAATGACCCCCGAGACGTCCACCGTGCACGTCATCGATGAGTTGAACTCTAAACCGAGACGGTACATACACTCGGAGACCGTGAGCATCTTCGAAATACCACGTCGCACCGATTCTAACAAGACCTATGTCTAAAAGATCTTTTTCCGTCGACTCTTCAGCAGTGGCAATAATCAAATCGGTTTCATCCCAATCGTGTTTTGGTAAAACTCGTACTGGTTTGATCCTCGATAGTGCATCTGCCAATGTATTTTCTTTGCCAGGCTTGTATTGGACGTTAATATCCATCGGCCGAATAGTTTCCATCCACCTTGCTATTCGAGCGTTCGGCGGATCCTCTAACCAAAGCCGCATAATCGCAGTTAAAGGCTTGTGGTCTGTGTACACTTCGATCGGTTTGAAGGAGGAACACAAAATTGTCTTGAACGTTCGAATAGCCCAAATCACTGCTAGTGCCTCCTTTTCTATTGTAGCATAATTGCGTTCTGCCCTGTTGAGTGCCTTTGACTGAACTGCAACAATCTTGACGTCTTTCCCAATCTTCTGGTACAAAACAGCACCGAGAGCCGTTCCGCTCGCATCAGTTTCAATCACAAACTGAGATTCAGGATCTGCTTGAATTTGATTCAAAGCTGTTGCAGTTACCAAGGCTGTCTTTAAATTTTCGAATGCTTGTTGCTGCGTTTCCCCCCAGATAAAAGGAGCATTCTTCTTTGTGAGCGCATGCAATGGATCAGCCATAGTCGCGTAATTCTTCATGAAGCGGCGACAATATCCCATGGCTCCCAAAAATGTCCTTAGTTCCTTCAAATCTTTTGGCGGGGACCATTCTTGCAGTTTCCGAACTCGATCAGAAGACGGAAATACGAGCCCATTTTCCAGGTCAAAACCCAAGAAGGTTGTCTTTTTGGCTGCAAATCGACATTTGGACAACTTCAGTCGAAGATGGCTGTTCCGCAAACGCTGAAAAACTTTTTCTAAATGCGTAAGGTGCTCGTCGAAAGTTTCACTGGCGATTATAATATCGTCAATATACACGCCCGCAAATTTCAGACCGTCCAGTACTTGAGACGTATGACGTTGGAATGTAGCACCAGCATTCGTTAACCCAAAGGGCATGGCCAGAAACTCGTACAGCCCGGTGGTTGTTACAAAGGCTGTCTTTGGAATAGCGTCCTCAGATAGTGGGATCTGCCAATACCCGGACATGCAGTCGAGCGTTGTAAAATATTGGGCACTACGTCCGATACGCAACAAGTCATCCACCCTTGGCATTGGAAAAGCGTCCTTCACCGTGACCTTGTTAAGTTTGCGATAGTCGACGCAAAACCGTATTGTACCGTCTTTTTTCGTGACCAATACAATCGGGCTTGCCCAGGGTGACTGAGAGCGTCTGATAACACCTTCTTCCAACATTTTGGCCACCTCCTCGCGCTCTACTTCCTGACAATGAGCAGGCAATCTTCTTGGTTTCTGTTTAATAGGCTCTCCTGTTGTCTTTATATCGTGTGCTACTCCAACTGCGCTCGCGATAGCTTCTTTTCTGCCATTGGCGAACACATCGGAGTATTTCTGCACCAGCGCGAGCAATGCTTCACGCTGCACCAGATTCAAATCTGGTACCTGGTCATCACAGATCTGCACCTTGTTTTGCTGTTGATTTGACTCCACCAGCGGGTTCTGCTGCCTCTCCACATGTGCTACTTTGCGCGGAACGGAGGAATCATCTTTTGTACTTACTACGTCTACTACCGAGCCAACAGCAGCTCCTTCTGCTAGTTTTCGTAGTTTTCCTCGGACCGGCAAATCTATGTATCCCGCTTTTGCTTGAACAATACCGATCGGCAAGCAGGCAGACAGCTCGTCTGCCGGCTCAAACAAAACTTCTCTGTCTTGATTCCCCACTGGAAATCTGACGCGACGGACTCGTCGCCAACTTTTCACTTCAGGAAGTCGAACCTCCATCCGGGACGACTCCTTCAGTGACAGAACAGGTGGTTCACTTTTGTCCGTCTGTCCAGCCTCCGCATCGGAAGTTTCTTTCTGGACATTCCAGACGAACGTTGCCACTCCGAGCTTGGCAGCAGTAGCTCGTGTTAGCAGGACTTCCTTGTCCAGCAAATCACCGTCTTTCTCTCCTCCAGTAACTGCAAACACTGTGCGAACGGTTGGTCCATCTCCAACCGAGATGTCAGCTTCTACAGTGGGCCAGCTGTGGGCAGGACCCCACGCACCCACTGTACGAACGCTTTCACAGTGCTTTCTGATGCAGTTGCGGTCTGCCAATTCTTGGCACACATTACTTGGCATACAGTCGATGTCAGCACCTGTATCGACCACGACGTCACCCCTGTACTCCACTGTACCAAACTTTAATCTGACACCAACATCAGATAGTTTCGGGCGTCCTGTGGTCGATTCCGCTGACTTTGGCGATCTAACTTGTACGTCTTTCTTGGTGGAACATTCGCTTGCAGTTTGCTGCACTCTGCTGACTTGTTTTTCAGAATTGTAGCCTCTTGCTTTATTCCATGCTCCCTTCCCTTTTGCTTTTGACGGGCAGTCTGATGCGTAATGACCGACTACATTACAGTTGAAGCAGGTTACTGCACCCTTTGACTTGAGGTCTCTTGAGTAGTCGCTTTGTCTGGCGCTTTGAAGCTTTCGGAACGGAGGTTTCTTTGCTCTGTAGGTTGCATCTGAAGCAATCTTCCCGCCGCCAACCAAGTCTTTTGCTTGTTTCAATGCCTGATCTTTAGCTACTGTTCGCTCCTGCAGCTCACATAGAGTCGTATTTTGTTGATCACCGCCCTGTGTAGCGATCATCTTTTCTCTTAGTTCTGGACGCAAACCTTTCATCCAGCTAGCCTTTGCTAAAAACACAGGATCGGTGACTTTGCCATACAGCCGCCGCCAACGCTGCAGATACGAGGTGGCTGACTCGTCTTTACGCTGTTGCAAATCCAAAAGTTGCAAAGCGGCCGCCGTAGGTGTAGTCATAGGCGTAACTAACGGTTTAAGATGAAGAACAGCATCTTCAAAACTAGACCTAAGCTCAGGCGCTAGTGACCGGTAGCTTTCTCTTGCGGGACCTTCGATAACCCTATCCATCACATCAAGAGCAGCCTGACCGCTCTTTTCAGAATAGTCCCGCACCTGAGAAACCCAGTCGTCGAACTCTATGCCGTCTTTATTCTCATCTCCGTAAAAAGACCGAGGCCACGGCAAAGTAACAGTGACATGTGGTAGGGACTGACCTGGCTGTGGCTGATTAGGTACCTGAACCGCCTGTTGCTGCGCCAACTGCGCCAAAAGCCCCTGCTGTTGCTGCATCAATGTAGCTAGTAACTCTTGTTGTCGTCTTTCCGCCCTTTCTTCTCTTTCCATAGCATTTTGCTGTTGACGTTCCAAAGTAGTCAGAAAAATCTGTCTTTGTGACTGCAAAATCTCTTTCCATTGGTCAGTCATCGCAGCAGGCTGGAAATCTTCCGGTTCTTTGTCTTCCGCTGATGTTCCTGGACGACCTTGCTTTTGCTTGGCTGGCTGATTCCGAGACATCACCGCAGGTCCCGGGTTTCGGCACCAAAATTGTAATGTTCAGCAAATATGGAAACAGGCAAGTTCTTTATTTGCAGGCTGATTGTAATATCGCAAGTACAGATCGCAACTGTTCGTAAGACTGCCTATCTAGTATCGATAGTTTTTGTACAGTATCGTATTCAATCTTCAGCGACCTCTACATATATATATATATATATACACATAGTTTTGTAGAATCGTTATAGAATTTTGTACTCATACTTACTTTGACACATACTGTATAGCTGACAATTCTGAGAGGGGGTGTAAGGACTTACCAATAGTGGGGTGTGCTGAGATGTGCTTTAGCATAAAATTCATCGTGCTAGTTTCTGGGAGATGAAACCGATGTGGATGAAGGTTCGGTATGAGGTTTGAGGAGGGTTAACGGTGGGAAATAGCCATACATGCATACATGTATGAGGGGAACCCCCCCAAAGAAAAATCGAGAGGCCGGGGGGTTCCCAAAAAATTTAGGCAAAATTTAGTAAAAGTGGCTGGCATTTTGAGAAAAATTTTACGAAATTTTGCAAATTTTAGGGTATTTTTGGTCGATCAAGAGGGGAGGGTCTCCAAAATTTGGCCGGAGAGCCCCCCATAATTTTGAACCTGTTACATATTGTATGCATGGATGTAACGGGGTCAAAATTTTGGAAGGCCTTTCCAATCAAGTTTTGGGACCCTTTTAATCTAACGCTTCGGGGGGGGGGGGGGGGGGGGTGGCTACCTTCATTCCCTCTCACAAAGTATGGTGACAGCCCCTTATCTGTGTGATTGATAGCAATATAGCATACATGTATATATGAGGGGGGATGGGATAGTGGACCCCCAAAATCGAGAGGCCAGGCCAGGGGTGAGGGTCCCGAAATTTGGGCAAAATTGGTAAAAACTGGCGGTTACGGGGGGGGGGGGGCAGGGAGCAACTTAGCAACTTAGGTTCAGCAAAATGTAGGGTATTTTTGGCCGATCATGGATGGGTAAGTGTCTTCAAGAATTTGACCACAAAATTTTGGGCCTCCAAAAATTTTGACCCAGTTACATATTGTATGTTGGTCACTGATAGTAATTGTTATTTCAGAAGCATGGCCTTCCGCTGTCGCGAGGCTACGCCGTGGCGCCTCACCACTCGGGCGTTTACCCCGTCCACGAGCCTCTCTACCGCGCCTGGCGCCAGGTCTGGGACATTGGCGTCACCAGCACCGAGCAATATCCACACCTCAACCCGGCCTCCAAACGACGAGGGTTCATTCATCAAGGCATAGCTGTACGTCAACTACCACGTTTGTGTCTTTTTTATCAGCATTTTTTTTTCACCGGATTCTTGTAGGGGGCGATTCTTTTTTACCGTACTTTTTGCACGGGGCTCGTGGTCATTATTTTTACATGTTTTTCCATCTTTTACAATCTCGTCTTTTGGCCAAACTTAGATGTAGAAGCGCTTTTTTCAATTCACGGTAATAATTTGCGCAATTATTGGCTGCTTCTCTCAGTGTGCTCCCAAAAAGTCAGTTTCGGTGATCTCTTCGCTTTATATCAGCCAGTTAAAAGTTCAGCTTCCGGACAGACAGGCACGCTTTAAGGACAAGTATAAGCCGGATTCGCTTTGGTGACGGTTGTGTTTTCTTTTAGGTGCTTCCCCGCCAGACCTGTGGTTTGTTCACGCACACCATTTTCTACCGGGAATATCCCAAGGGCCCGGAGCGGCTGGAGAAACTTATCCGGGGTGGCAGTCTGTTCTTTACCTTTGTTTACAATACGGTATGCATGGATTACTTCTTATGTCCAGCTATGCTGTTTGTGTGTGTAACTTCGGCTGTCTCTTGCCTGCGTTTTGTGAGTCGTCCGCCTAAAATGTTGGGACAAGCGACAACAACAAATTACTTATACGAATATATATCTGAGACAAGGCCCGTCAACTGACGTGTACATGTATAATAATTAGTGTACATGTGTACACAACCTGTACACATATCTGGTTGTTGTTGTTTGCAGTATCTGATCTTCATGACGCACTCGACCAACTACGCCAACGACCGCCTGGCCCTGTACACCCTGCAGTCCGTGCTCGACTTCCTTAGGTGTTGGACCACTCTCAGGCTCAGTACCCTGCCCCCCCTCGAAATGGCCTCCAGATACTTCGCCCAGTACCACAAAGAGAAAATGCCCCTGTGGGGGGTCAGTGCGTTAGAGTAGATTTAATTAGATTACAAAATAAAGCTAATAGTAAAGATTTTTGCTTTAATAAGCATAGTTTAGTTATTTTAGTCCGATTTACCTCACAATTCTAATTCTTTACAGTGGCGTAGCCAGGCAAAATTTGGGGAGGGACTCCGACTTCCCTTCCCCCAATCGCCCCTCCCCCCGGCTACGCCCCTGATTCATTATCTGCAGGATATTAGTTACTCGGAATAAAGGGGGATATAAATCAAAAACATAATGTAAACATTAATGGATCTAAGGGTGGATATGAGCGTCTCTCTTTACTTTTTCATAATCAGGCTAAAAAGATTTTCGCCCTTGACGAATTTTTACTAAAAATGTAATTGAGATTCCCACCCCAGAAATTCATTCGGATCCTCCTGAATGTTACATGTTATTTTAGACTAATGACCATCCACGAATCGCTTTATTGAGCCAATAGCTAATGACATTGTCTATCAGGTCAGGCCAACCGTTGTTTGCCATGTCATAAAATTGTTTGTTTTAGAATCCATGCCGAGACAAGCGTCACGTACGGATGTGGCCTGGATATCCAAATAAATGTGCCCAGTTCCCATCTTTGCTGATTCTCGGTCCGCAGAAAACGGGTCAGTTTAGTATGCGTTGATTAAAGTTTAAGTTGAAGTATTCGATATTTTAGTCATTCAAGGGTTCAAAAAAAGTTTTTTTCTGTTTTTTTGCTACATAAGTCTAGGAACTGACTTGGGCCCCGTTGCACCATTGATAAACACTGATAACTGATAAATTATCAGTTATCAATAAATTATCAGTAAACTGCGTTGCACGGCGTTTACTGATAACTGATCAGTTATCAATTATCAGTGTTGCACAAATTTACTGATAATTATCCTTTATCGGTTATCAGTAAAATTTTCCCCATTTATCAGTGAATTATCAGTGTTCGTTGCACAAAGCAAAACACTGATAACTGATAACTGATAATTTTAGCCATTTTTTATCAGTGTTCGTTTACTGATGAATTTTATTCAATTCTATTCAAGCAACTATAGTTACGTTTGATGTATGTAAACTATGTTTTAATGAATTTTCATGAAATTTTGCCGCTTTTTGCCTAAATGTTTCATACTTTGGTCCCATATTAGGGTTGAAAACTGATTCAGTGTTCCAGTGTGTTTCATACAGTGTGCCAGCCATATAGCATAGTCTTTGTATAAGTGATACAAAATTTGATTCAAATGTGAAAATATATCTTTCTAAATCAATGCTCATAAAAAATGAATATAATGACGAAGAAAATTTTAGAAGAACAGTCAAATTCAACGCTAATTTGTACGTTTTTTACGGTTTACTGATAATATTTTATCAGTTATCAGTTATCAGTGTTCTTGTGCAACACTGATACTGATAAACTGATACTTGATAACTGATAAATGTCTTGCAACGCTATACTGATAACTGATAGCTGATAACTGATAAATTTTTGTGCAACGGAGCTTGGTTGTGATCGTGAACGAATTGTTGACAACTTACAATATTAGTTGGTGTTGGAGTTGGACTGAAAAACCTCGTTCAGTTTAATCTGTTCAATCTGAATGAGATCGAGAAGGTTTGTAATTTGTTAATGGTACTAAAATGTGCTGATTCAATCTAGTTGGCAGCAAAGTTATTACGTGTTTATATTTTTTCAGGTAGCACGGCTTTGCACTCATTTCTGAAACTGCATTCCCTGCTGCTTCCCAGCCTCCCCAGTCCTGACACTTTTGAGGAGGTGCAGTTCTTTTCTGGCAAGCGATACCACAAAGGCATCAATTGGTAAGCTCGTGAGTGACCGTGTACAGTAACTGAGCAATGAGCATCATGGAATTAAGGATAGAATTGAACTGCAAACCCTCTTATTACAACGCCTAATTTTTGTTTTGATAAGACACTAGCAGAAATATCCAAAACGGCACTTTCAGGTTTTTGAGACTTTTCGTAAACCAGTGGGGTCTTTTTCATACCCCGTTGCTTAAGATGGTAGTTTCAGAATGGCTGCTGGTGTCGTCATTCTGCAGGCTGAACGGACATACGGCTGTAAAGTATGAATCAAACCTAAATGTTCGAGTGGCAGCCATCAAGAGTATTGGTGATGTTTCAGGTATGTGAGTCAATTTTCCGCGGTGCCTTTTGACAACGTCACTCTAGAGTCTGAGTTTGTGCTGTTCGACAAGAGCGCCACCTACTTCGACAGCGCGGTTGCGCCGTTGCGTGTGCAGGCGCTGTTGCCTGACGCAAAACTGGTGGTCATACTGGCTGATCCCGTGCACCGGGCTTACTCTTGGTATCAGGTGAGCCACTCATTAGGTTAGCTTTATGCAAAAGCGATCGACAGAGGGGTCCTCTCAAACGGAGTTTTTAGGTGCCAGCAGGGAATTGACGCGGGGATGTTTTTGTTTTGACCCAAATTTGTGGTTATCAGTGACGGGACGGACAAAAGGAAGGAGGCTTTACGTCCTCACCCTGGGATGTGCTTCTAGTATAAGCAATTCAGTCTATTGTACTTTGTACACCATATATGTTTGAGGGGGGAATGGGGGGACCCCCCAAAATTGAGGGGCCGGGGGGAGGGTCCCCAAAGTTCGGTTAAATTTAGTAAAAATAGCACTTTTTTGGTAACATTTTACAAAATTTCGCGATTTTTTTGTCGATCTGGGAGGGAGAGCCCCCCCCCCAAAAAAAAAATTTGACCCCGTTACATGTATGTTGTACACTCATGTTTTTTGTAGTTAATAAGGGGATAACATTTTTTGTCGCAATGGAGAGATAATCTATGGAGAGATAATCTCTGTCTGGCCTGTAATAGCTAAACCTTCCACACACACTTTGACCTCAATTTAGTGTCGTTTTTTTGCATTGACAAATTTTCTAAGTAAAGTGCGTATCTGTATCGGCGCGTACCTATATTGCCCCTGCTGATTTTCATGTCTGACAATATTATATTAGCCTTTAATGTAAATGTATTAGTATGTTTTGTCTGAGCTCTTTGTAGTGGAATTAAATTTTACTCACTATACTTCACAAGATTATTTCCATAACGATCAAAGTTTGCGAGCATGTTGTGTACTCTTGGTGCCCCTGGTTACAGTATTACGTAGTTATGTATATTATTATGTACTCTTGATCCATGGTAATTGCAGCACATGGTGGCTCATAGTTATGTGCTTGTTATATTATTATGTACTCTTGGTGCGTTATTGATTGCAGCACATGGTGGCTCATTCGGACGAGACGGCCCTGGGCCACAGTTTCCTAGACGTGCTGTCCCCGCCACCGGGCAACCTGACCGCCCCCCTGGCCGCCCTCCGCCACAAGTGTCTCCACCCTGGCCACTACGCCCAACACATACAACGCTGGCTCCAACACTTTCACAGGAAACAGGTAGATTGGAACTCGCCGTTTGACGCCATAAGGTGGTAATTCATACTTTTCAACTTTTTGTATATAATCGGTTGACTGTTTGTTCATTAGACTTCAAGTGTGCGTACACAATACTCTTGGGGCCTATTTTTTTCTGGTGAAACGGACTGGAGTTTTTGAGTCTGCAGCGTAAAGATTGTATATAGGCCTAAACGAGTTAAAATAAGTCCAGTCCAAGCCGGCTCCTTAAGTCACACTGGACTAAAAAGTTTCATATGCTCGCTCAACATTAGCGTGCATAGCTAAGTCTGTTTAGTCTATATATGTAAAAATCAGCGCGCTAAAAGTTAAGTCTGTTATTGCATAGGTTTTTGATTGGCATTTCCAAGCACCATACTTGAACCGATTAGGCTCGATTCATACTTACAGCCGTTTGTCAGTATAGTCGGCCAAATTACGAAATGGTCACGCCACTAATTGTGTATAAGATCAAATTGTGGCGTATTTTTTCGTACTTTTACCGGATGAACGGACATACGGGCATACGCCTGTATATAAGTGTGAATCGAGCCTTAGTCGGACCTCGTACGTACTGAGCATTTAGTGTTTATTGAGTGCTTTTGTGTTTTAGCTGTTGCTTGTGGACGGAGACTTGCTGCGTGAGGACCCAGTAAGCGTGATGCGTCAGGTCCAGCAATTCCTACAGCTCCCAACCCTCATCGACTACAAACAACTCATCGGGTACGACTAGTCATCCAATCGATTAAGAATATTCTAGTCCAGCGACCAGGACTGAATAATGGAGTGATTGTACTGAATTTAGTCATCTGCTTTGATTGTGGTGTAGTTCGGAACCCAGTCATTTGCACTTTATAGTTTTGTTACGTAACAGTGTAATTCTAGGCAATTCAGAGCGTATAATTATACGGTCTAAGCAGGGGCGGTCCCAGGGGGGGGGGGCGGGCCCCCCCCCCCCCAAAATTTTTCCCGACTGAAATTTTACACAAGGGTCCCCCCTTTGGTTTTTATGGTCCGGCCGGAAAATTTTTTGATGCGTCCCCAATTGACCAAATTTGGCCTAAAAATCAAAAATTTCCCCCAATTTTTTTCTGGGGGCTGCCGCCCCCAGACCCCTGCAACTCTCGCATACTGTTCCTTCTTATTATCTTTCATCAAAGCCTATACATGTATACATGAGTATATACATTATGCTGCATTTGACTTGACTTGACTTGACTTTGACTTAATGCCATTCAGCGTCGGTGATAGTCAATCGACCGTCCCTTCGCTATCGGCGCTACTAGAATATCTGCATTTGCATGTCTACACGAGTATATTATGCTACATTTAGTTGTGTAAAACACTGTCTGATGTGACGTTCCCATCATGTGTTTTATTTTCCTGTCGGAAAAAATTTCTGATACGTCTTCAGTTGACCAAATTCGGCCTAAAAATTGAAAAATTTTCTATTTTTTCTGGGTACACCACTGGTTGTTACTACAAACAGACCTAATTCATTGCCCTTGATATGGCTCCGGTTATGACAAATTAGCGTAAAGCTGAAAAACGCTATTAAAAAAAGTCAAAAAATTCTTCAGACCTCCGCCCCCCCCCCTGAAATAAGTCTGGGACCGCCAGTGGGTCTAAGGAAGTTAACCACATTGTATGCTTATATCTTAGCATTAGCGTGAATAGTTGAGTCCATGATAAGTCCATTTAGTCTGATTGAAAATCATCCCTGCCGTCGTGTTGTTATACACTGGCGAAAGAATAGAAAATACAGTTTTCGCTCGCATATATACGACTTTAATGTTGTGTAACGCCCATATATTCGAACAGCGCTGTATAGTACGGTACAATGGCCCTGCGGGAATTAAGCAGTTCTTGAAGCTTGTTCATTCCCGCAATCCCATTATACCATGCCCGGCACTGCTTGAAAACATGGAGCCGGATTTTTAATAATCTCCCGGATATAGGGCCAGGCAACCGGACTAAGTGTCTGTTTGTTTATTGCAAAGAAAACCAAAGCAGAGTATCCCGAAAGGAACATACTATGCTAGTAAATACAAACAACTGAACTGAAACTGGACTGCTAAGGAAATACAGTGGTAAGGAAATAAAACTGCACACACTTTTGTGAAGTAATTCTAAATTAGTTAGCTGTTTTTTCAGGTATGACTCGGCGAAGGGTTTCTACTGCCAACTATTGCCGCACGGACGCACCAAGTGTCTGGGCAGAGGCAAGGGCCGTCACTACCCCCCCATGAGTCCGCAGGCCCTCGCTTGGCTGCAAGACTACTACCGCCCCCATAACCAGGCTCTCCTAGATTTGCTGCAGCAACAGCAGTATCCCAGACCCCGCTGGCTTGCTGGCGATTGAGAGATTGAGCTGATTCAAATTGTCGTCGAGTAAATTGGTCGAGCCAAATCGCTCGAGAACTGAAGTCTGACAAAAATAGATGCGCCACTTACTTTAGTGGCATCAAGAGTACATAATAGTGTGCCACTCTATATAGAAGAATAGTGAGACAATCTTCAGCCTGCCTGTGTTCTAGCGCTTACTTTGCTTATTTAATTAATAGTGGCATCACTTCTGCGACTATTTAGACTTTAGAATCAGTCAAGCAGATGGGGATGCTTGGTGCTGTTTTTTCGGCGTCAGTTGCTGCTTTGGGCGACTTAATTTGTGGAAAGTTTCCGGATCTCTATTTATTTTTCCTTTGCTCGGTGACTACTTGACGGGTGCTTTTTTGATGGCATCGGATTGGCTCAGAATTATAAGTTGTTGTTTTGCTGCCATACTTTTTTTGCGATTTGGATGGAGTTGGTATATTGTTTGTCGGTATTTACTGTGGCCGACCTGTCTTGTTATTTCCATGTGGTTGGTATTTGGTTTTCGAGTGGATTGCACAATTAATATTCTGGTTCGGTTAGCGTCGATTCATGCTTACTCTAGGTATTTTTTTGTGAATCCGATGATATAGGCTATATGCACAGTTTTAGCAAGGCAAAAAGTTAGTCTTTCCGAACTAATGTTTGTGCAGTCCATTCTAAGTTAATCTTGACATATCAGTATGGCAATTATTGACTGTAAACAGTATTATCAAGAGTACATAATAGCTTCTCACTCTATATAGAAGAAGAGTGAGACACTCTCCAGCCTGCCTGTGTTCTAGCACAGGCAGATGCGCTAGTCGTTTTCAGGCTACATGTTGACATTCTATGCAACATGTGACTGGCCAATCAGCGCGTAAATTCCCTGCGTAACACACTTTAGTATATAATCGCTGATGCGTTGATAAGCATTAAGATAGGAATAAAAGTTTAATAACTCATTATTTGTTCATAGTCTGCTTGCAAAAACATTAAAAAAGGTTTGCAAATACCTCTAGGGATATTTTGGCAAACTTTCAGCGAAATTGATTGAGAAAGTTTTGAGATAAACTTTTCTGAATTTCTTCAAAGTTTCTCAATCAATTTCGCTGAAAGTTTGCCAAAATATCCCCAAAGGTATTTGCAAACCTTTTTTAATGTTTTTACAAGCAGACTATGAATAAATAATGAGTTATTAACCT
This sequence comes from Trissonchulus sp. WLG1_4, assembly GCA_030248245.1. Taxonomy (NCBI): domain Eukaryota; kingdom Metazoa; phylum Nematoda; class Enoplea; order Enoplida; family Ironidae; genus Trissonchulus; species Trissonchulus sp. WLG1_4. The sequence goes on along the minus strand of JASANF010003089.1, from coordinate 53,963 downwards.
TTATCCCTATCCCGTTTTATGATTGGAGCACGTGCACAGGCGTCTGCCAATCAGAGAATAGAAGCTCGCTTCTGATTGGCCAGTCACATGTTGCATAGAATGTCAACATGTAGCCTGAAAACGACCAGCGCATCTGCCTGTGCTAGAACACAGGCAGGCTGGAGAGTGTCTCACTCTTCTTCTATATAGAGTGAGACGCTATTATGTACTCTTGGTATTATTCATTCATATTTCATAATAGTGTTATTTCCTCTACCTGGTGTACAAATACTGTTGAATATTGTGGGAGACAGAGCTTATTCAGACCATTAAGCCAATTGGATGTTCTTAAGAGAACAAGGACTGTGAAATTCAGGGGGGAGGGTGGTAACCATTCCCTGGCTTTGGTTTCGTGATTAATCACCCCGGCCCCAGCCAGTCAAGGGGAGGGTGAAAGCCCCCGTCCTACTTTGTAAAATGGTAAAGTAGCACCATGATACATTTACACGAACACAGGTGAAATATATGGGCGGTGTCGTTTGAAGTAAATTTTAGTCGCCGTTGTTTACCGCGTTTAACTTGGGGTTGAAGATTTGTATGAGCATCAGACCTTTTTTTGCTTTATTGTATTTATTTTATTTATTGTACGTCCTTGGTTTGTTTTGGTGCTTCCATTTCAGTAAATATTGTGCTTTTATGAGCATCGTACTAGCTGGGTAAACAACGGACAACTCAAGAGGCGCCTAGATCAAGCGTATCTAATGGGAAGAATATGACGCTCTTTATTGGTCAGCGTGGTAGTTGGCAGTGCGGTAGATGCGTTTCATATTAGCGGCAACAAAGGTCCCAAGTCGGTACTTACTAGTGGCCTAACGGGTCCTGCTAGGTATACCCAAATGGGCACCGCAAGTTAACTCGAATGGGCCCTGCAGTCTGCAGTGTGCTCAAACGGCCACGTACCCAAACGGGACCCATTTGCAAAGCCATAGTCAATCACATCGGAGCAGCCTTTTAGCTCCGCCCATAATGTGAGATTGCGGTAACTTGCTGCTTGCTGGTAGGCGAAGCCAAATCTGATTCGTTGGAGGGTTTGTCCAACGGTTTTCATTTGGAACGTTGCAATTTTGAACGGGCCATATTGGTTGGAGGGTTTGTCCAACGGTTTTCATTTGGAACGTTGCAATTTTGAACGGGCCATTTGGCTACTTGCAGGACCCATTTACCAATTTTGGCCTCAGTAGTAGCCATTTGGGAACGATCCTTTTTGGCCGCTAATGTGCAATGCATCTACCACGCTGTCAAGTTCACCAAAAAAAAATGTCATACTCTTCCCATTACGTACTCTTGATCATCGTAAGGGTCGAATAAGTCAATTTCGGTTGAAATAAACGGCACTAAGCTTTAGCTTACTAGTCAAACACTGCACAAAAACATATCACACCAAAAATATGTCTAATGTAATTTAATAACAAAAAAGCATACGTAATTTATATACAGATAAAAAGTCCACTACTGAGACAAATCATCAGAATTGCAAATATCATGAAAAAATAACAAAACTGTTAAACAAAAAAATAAGGTCATGATCTGTAATCGAAGTGATAAAGCGAGCCGGCGCCAAAGCTTCGAAGAGAATCTGGGGTCAGTGATTTATTTCCCGGGCAGCGGAATGGCTTGCTGGGCACCTGCAACAAAGGTCAAAAGTTCAACTTTTAGGCAATAACTTTTTTGATTGTCCGTAAGCAAAAAATTGCTGCAGAAGTGAATTGGTCTGTCTGTATGGGATTCATGTTCACGTAAGGGACAGATAATTATAGTGTTTGTGACCGGCCGGAATTGTCGGCCGGCCGGCGAAAATCAGCCGGCCGGTCAAAATCGGCCGGCCGTTTAAAACCACCTGCCAGTCAGCCAGATTCAACCGACTGACAAAATTAGGCCGGCATAACAATCCGGCAGGCTAAGTTATGCCAAAATGACACTCTGGATTTGGATCAATTGGTTTTGTCCAAAAATCCGGCCGCTCCGGCCGGCCGAACTTGACAGGCCGGCGACTTATGTGGCCGGTCACAAACACTACAGATAATCTAACAAAATCGGGCCTGTGTTGGGTTTAAAGGAGACGTTTAAAGGAGACGAGGATTTCGCTGGTTGAGCAGACATTACGGCTGTAAGCTTTGAAAGTTTGAATACCTAGTCCCTTTAACGCCAAGGTCTCGCATAAATCAGCAGCAAAGCAAAAGGCTTCGCAATTTAGGCTAAAGTTGATATGACAATGCTAATCCCAGTGTCTTGTGGAACAGCCTTAATACCTGCCTACAGCTTGATGGCTGTTCAGTCAGAAATTTACGAAATGTAGGTATACTCGCGCTATGGCTAAAGCTAACCTTATACGTTTTTTGTGGCATTATTATTTCGTATTTACCGGCTGACTGAACGGACGTACGACTAAATATGAATCGGCCCGTACCAAGTTGCTGTTGACCAGCATCGTCTTGTTGCTGTTGCTGTTGTTGCTGCTGCTGGCCACGACCGGCTTGCTGGCGCCCCTGAAATCACAATCAATCGTCAGTCACGACAGGAGTACATAATTATACCTAGTCCTAATAGTCACGATAATCCTAGTACAGCACTGGGTAGTTTCATCGCAGTGGCGGATCTAGGTGGGGAAAGGCTCGATGTAGCGGTGTGGTGGCCTCCCCTCCCCGATATTTTATAAAATTAAATGTACGCAAGGGTCCTGCTTCAGGTTTCTTCTAGGTAATTCTGCTACGAAAGTTTACCATGTTCCAAAAAATTTTATCGAAAATTTGAATTCTCTCCCCGCCAATTTTACCCTGGATCCGCCCTTTGATCCCTGCGCCCTGGATCATGCTTAACCTTTTTTTATGCTCATCTTCAACAAACAGCTACAGAGTATACGGTTATTTTTTAGTTTGACACCATAAAGAAAATACTACGCCAAGAGAAATCGTCCACCCACCTGCGCCCTGGCCTGTTGCCTCTGCTGCTGCTGCTGTCCGCTCTGAGCCTGGTCGTCCTGTTGGGCGTCCTCGGCCCCCTCCTGGCTCTGTTGCTGCTGCTCGTCGTCGCCCCACTCCGCGCCCTGCTGCGCACCAGCCCCTCCCAGCGCCGCACTGATGCCCCCGGCCCCCGCCCCCAGTTGCGCCTCCGCCTGTTGCTGCAGTTGCGCCAGTTGTTGCGCCCCCTCTTGTTGTTGCTGGCCTGCGTCTTGTTGCTGCTGTTGCTGGTTTTGTTGCTGTTGCGCTTGCTGATTCTGCGCTTGCTGATTTTGCTGCTGATTAGCTTGCTGCTGCTGCGAAGCCTGGTTGTCTGTAACAATCAGTAGAATGCTTAGAGTAAAGGCTAACTAAAGGCAGTCTAAAGCACGGTTCATACTTGTCCTTAAGAACAGAGGGACAAGGACAAGAGCAAATTTCAGTCTGCTGCTGTGAAGAATTAACAGAAGCGTTTCGGCTAATTCTTTGTATACGGTTTGGAGTTGATCCCAACCATCTTCTTGCCAAAAATCGGCATATATATTTGACCCGGTACTTTTCTTGGAATTGCTCAAGGATAAAATGATAGGGACAAGGACAAGGCCGAAAATAAACCGGGCTTTAACTGAACGCAGTCTGTTAGCTTGGGCTGGCCGTTGAACCGGCTTCAAAGAATGTGTCTATTTAAACATCTCGACTCAACACTGTCTCGTTACTGACTGCCTGCGTCGATCCAAAAACTCCGTAAAAGAAAGGCAAGCTAGCAAAGCTCGACCACAACCCACTTCTATCTCAACCTCACCTGATTATGCCTAGCATATTGTTTATCTAGGGAATTCAGCCTATTATGTACAATAAGTTTTCTAAGCAACGCAGACCAATAGGGCATACCTATATAGCTTATGAACATGATTATGACTTTTGTGCAACAGGCCCCAGGATTCTGAATCTGTACGGTATACGGCTATTTATACAGCTGCAAGTAAGAATTGACCTTAACCGGTATTGTCCTGCATACCGGTGTGTAAACTTGAAACTACCTTCCTCAAGATTCAACAATAATATATACTCCAGAGTTATACATTTAATTTACCTTCACTAGCGAACTGCATGGTGTCCGTGACGTAGATTGAGAAGAAATGAATTATCAAAGAATGTAAATACTGAAACAAAAACAGCAAAACATTATGATAATTGTTATGAATACGTATATGATGATAATGATAACGGTTAGAGGGTACGGACCCCCAAAACGGAAAAAACGACTCAAAAGCAAAGTTTTCTGAATTTTGTGCTAAATGGAGCAATTAAAGTTTTTATTAGTTTTTATTACAAACACGTTTTCATTTCTAAAGCAAAGACGGGTAATTAAAGTGGGGGCGAATTTCCTGCATATTATATGTATATTAAGTAAAATAAAGTAAATCATAATCCTAAGTTTAAAACGAATTAGCTTAATTAAAATTTGGGATTAAAACTCAGAATGTGTCAAAAAAGCTTGTTTGGAAAGTATTCAATGTTTCAACATGCAAAAAAAGCGTGATCGATCAGTCGGGACGATTATTCGAATCGACAGTCATTTTATGTCTCCGTTTCAGCACTCATTACCCTTTCCCATTCCTTTCACTACTCTTGATAGACTTTCATCGCTCATTAGTTTTTCTCATTATGTACTCTTGATAATACGAACAACCATCACAGTCAATTATCACAGGGTCAAAACCCATTCGTTAAGCCATCAATAACACATACAAAATAATGAAGTATAAAATTTTAATAAAGTAACAAAAAAACAAGTAAACACACAATTTGATAATTTCAATAGTTTAATAAGCTAAGTGTCATCATGAGAACAAAAAACAACATAAATACAGTACACCAGAATGAACTGCAGAAACTAACCGAAGACAATCACACAATTTGGAACAAAAAAGAAAACAAAAAGTTATGGTACAAAAAACAAGACATCGGAGAGAAGTCTGCAGCGTCCAGTGAAACTCAAACCGACCGGGTCAAAGGTCATAACCCCCCAGGTCGACGTCAAGCGAGGTCATTGGTTTATTTGCCTGAGGCGGGAATGTCTTGCTGGGCCCCTAAAAACAAATCAATAAAATAATAAATTGTTCGAATGATGCTTGTAGAAGAGTGAGACACTATTACACTATGTTTTTTGATTGAAGTGATATCACAGAGCCTGGTTGCAGCGCATTATAATTCTTACGTTTGCGACAATTGTAATGCAGAATTATTTATTTGCTTCTTAATTTCAATTCTACAAAAATTCACATTTCAATTCAACTGATTTTGTACTTACAATCAAAACAATCATGCTTTCTAACATTGTTAAAGTACAGTGACTGCGACCACGCCGTAATAGTTCTCGATGCTTTGTCCAACGACAGCTAACTGTCGTTTAAAGAAAAGGCTACAATACAGTAACTTTAAGTAAAGATGACATAATATGTTCCACTGCCTGCTAGATTCTAGTAGATTGGAACCGGAACCGATAATTTAAAAACCGAATCAATTTACCAGCTTGCTGTTGATGTTGCTGTTGCTGTTGTTGTTGCTGACCAGCGGCCCCAGCGCCACGACCGTGTCCAGCTGCTTGCTGTTGCTGAAACAAAAAACATATAGGTCAGATGCTGATGAAGTCGAACTAATTCTGTCATTTTATTCACAATAGCTGACGCGATTTAGTTTATTCAACTTTGCGCTATAAGCGCTATCAAATTTGCTATATGCGCTACAGCGTTTTTAGCGCTATTTGCGCTATAAGCGCTATCGAAGGCAATACATGTGCTATTTGCGCTATAGCGCTTTTTGTGTATGCTATTTGTGCTATAATAAGCACAATCGAAGGTACTATATGCGCTGCTTGCGCTATAGCGCTTTTTGGGAGTGCTATTTGCGCTCCAATCGCTATCGAGGGGGTAGGGGGGTGTATGTCGCAGCGCCAATAGCGGGTAGGAGTGGGGAGGGATGTTTATGGCTGAACACAATAATAGTGCAAATAGCGTAGCACGTAAGGGTGGGGTGTGTTTTGTGTACGCTTTCACGCGACATCTACCCGGTTTCTCTATCGTGTGACATCGGCTTAAGTTTTGTCTGTAAAGCAACTCACAGCAGCCTGTTGCCTCTGCTGCTGCTGCTGTCCGCTCTGAGCCTGATCGTCTTGTTGGGCGTCCTCGGCCCCCTCCTGGCTCTGTTGCTGCTGCTCGTCGTCGCCCCACTCCGCGCCCTGCTGCGCCCCAGCCCCTCCCAGCGCCACACTGATGCCCCCGGCACCCGCCCCCAGTTGCGCCTCCGCCTGTTGCTGCAGTTGCGCCAGTTGTTGCGCCCCCTCTTGCTGTTGTTGCTGGCCTGCGTCTTGTTGCTGCTGGTTTTGCTGTTGCTGTTGCGCTTGCTGTTGCTGACCGTCTTGTTGTCCAGCACCGGCCTGTTGTTGGCTTTCTAGAACACAAATGTAGCTACACTTAAAGAACCTTTAAACAAACAAATGCAAAAAACACCGAAAAAGATGAGAAATGCAGCGTTTTCACTTTTCAGCACTCCTGTTCAGTTTCTAGTCGTTAGGGAGGAGTATGACATTTTATGACACAGTATATCTTTATACCAAGAGTACATAATAGGGAGGAGTATGACACTCTTCCATATCCTAGCTAATCGCCGTAAAGATGCACCGTCCGAAATAGCCCTTTGGCGCCTTGATTTCAGGGCCCCTCCCCTCGAATCAAGATATGTCTTGATTCCAGGGAGGAGCCCCGTCTTAAATCAGGAAAGTAAATCAAATCAGGATTCGAGGGGGGTCCCCCCTGGAATCAAGACATGTCTTGATTCGAGGGGGGGTACCCTCCTGGAATCAAGGCGCAAAAGGGCTATTTCGGCCAGAGCATCGCCCCGGGCGGTTAGCTAGGACAGGGAAGAGTGTCATACTCTTCAATATTATGTATTCTTGCTTATACTATCTTTGTTTATTGCTATTGCTATTTAGATGACAATACGGGGTCTTTCAAATTAAAACAAGAGTAAAATTTCCATCTTTTGAACATAAATTTAATATCAGTGTGGGACTGGACTGACCTTGGTTAATGTTTGGCATGTTGTCTGAAGTATGTAGTTAGAGCACGAATAATAGCACAAGAAATACTGAAACAAAAACAAAACAAATTAAAGATTAATAAGTTTCTTTTAATTATTTTTTTTTTTTTTTTTTGTCCATGTTTGTTGTCTTTTTTGTCTTTTTGGAACTTTTTTGTTTATTGTTTTTTTTGTTTCGAAGAATTGTTAACTGTTCTGCCTTTGGCCAGCTGACTTGGCGAACTTGGCCAACTTCAATGGCTAGCTTGGCCAACTTCAGTTGGCCAACGTAGCCAACTCAAAAATTGCTTTTATGTTTGCCAATAAGGTGGCTCGGAGCATGTGGTTGCGGTTCCTTCCTTGTTTTGAACCATACCAGGCTAAGAGTATGGTTCCAAAACTAGGGTGGTTCCTAACTACATAGTGTGTGAGTGTAGCATATGCTTTTAAATTAAATTTAGGGCGAAGGTTGGGGCCTCACATACCGCTCGCGAAGGGTACAGCTGTGTGTACCCCGCAAAAATGGGGGTGCTAACTTGGCGAACTTAAAGATGGCTAACTTGGCCAAATTCAGTTGGCCAAATCAACTTGGCCAACTTAAGTTGGCCAACTCAACTTGGCCAATTTGGCCAACTTGAACATCCGATACTTTCACTATTTGAAAAAAAGTCAAGTTCAAATCTCGAAGTTTACATTTTAAATTTTCATTTTCATTTAACTAACTAATTTGAAAAAATTAACTAGAGGATTAGAACATGACTTCATTTTTAAATAGTCAAAGTATCGGGATGTTCAAGTGGGGTGGCCAAGTTGAGTTGGCCAACTTAAGTTGGCCAATTTTTTTGTTTTTTTTTGTTTTTTTTTTTTTTTTTTTTTTTTTTTTTTTTTTTTTTTGGGTTTTTTGTTTTTGTTTGGTTTTTTTTTTTTACTTTTTTTTTGTTTTGTTTTGTTTTTTTTTTTTTTTGTTATGAAAAAGTAATAATAAAAGTTGAAAGTTTTTTTGTAAAAAAGACTGGCTTTTTTTTTTTAAAGAATTTAAGTGTGGTTGGGTGTTGTGTGGGCTTTTTTGCGGCACAGCGGCGCGGTGTTTGTTGTGGTGTTGTTTTGTTTTTTGTTTTGTGTGTGTGTTGGTCTTGTTTGATTAAACGAAAAAATGAAGTAAAAAAAAAAAAAAAAATAAAATATAATTTATTTTATTTTTTTTTATAAAAGTAGGGGTAAAAGAAAAAGAAAGTTTATCTTTTGAACATAAATTTAATATCAGTGTGGGACTGGACTGACCTTGGTTAATGTTTGGCATGTTGTCTGATGTATGTAGTTAGAGCACGAATAATAGCACAAGGAATACTAAAACAAAAACAAAACAATTAAGATTAAAAAGTCTCTGGCCAAAAATATTTAGCATGTATCTCTACCATAAGGTACTAAGTTAGTTCTAGATGGAGAATAGGTATATAGTCATTAAATACAAGTTTTTTTCCCAAACTTAGCATTGGTAAAAAAATGAGACATTTTTTTCTACTCATTATAATGTAAATAAGTTAATAGAATCTGCGCCATTGTAAGGGAAACTACTCAGTATATATGTGTCAAAAAGGTGAAACACGCAAAAACGCGTGGTTGGTCAGTTGGTTTAATACTCTAGTCGGAATCGTAGGCGAGGAGATGTCTTCGTTTCAGCGCTCTTTATATGGTCCTCCCATTATGTACTCTCGATAATACCAACAACCATCATAGTTATAATACCAACAACCATCGTAGTTATCACAGGGTCAAAACCCATTCGTTAAGCCATCAATAACACAGACAAAATACTGAAGTATAAAATTTTAATGAAGTAACAAAAAACAAGTAAACACACAATTTGATAATTTCAATAATTTAATAAGCTAAGTGTCATCATGAGAACAAAAACAACATAAATACAGTACACCAGAATGAACTGCAGAAACTAACCGAAGACAATCACATAATTTGGAACAAAAAAGAAAACAAAAAGTTATGGTACAAAAAACAAGACATCGGAGAGAAGTCTGCAGCGTCCAGTGAAACTCAAACCGACCGGGTCAAAGGTCAGAACCCCCCAGGTCGGCGGCAAGCGAGGTCATTGGTTTATTTGCCTGAGGCTGGAATGTCTTGCTGGGCCCCTAAAAACAAATACACAGCATCAGCATCAGAGATGCACGGGAGCAATCGGCGAGAAGGGGTGCCCGATCCCTGGTGGATAGGGCGGGGGGGGGGGGGTGGTCCTGGTGTTGGTTGATTTCCGGCGAGAGCCGGAATAATTTAGCACTTTTTCATTTCTGACTCATTTTCGGGTCACTTTATTGGCTGCAGCCAAAGAATTTTTGCGATTTCATGATTTTTTACCCAATTTTGGTTCTCTTTCTTGGCAATTAAAGGGGGTTGGTGAGGGGTTGAGGCGGGAGTGCCTGGCGTCTGAGGTCTGAGGGGGGGTGCCCCTATTATGTTCTCTTGGCACCATCAATTAGGTAAGTTCTCAGTAGAGATAAGGTCGGTTCCACCAGAACCGGTAGTTTAAAAAAACCGGACCACTAATTTACCAGCTTGCTGTTGCTGTTGCTGTTGTTGTTGCTGACCAGCGGCCCCAGCGCCACGACCGTGTCCAGCCGCTTGCTGTTGCTGAAACAAAAAACATCTGGGTCAAGCTTGGCTGTCTTTGTCACTGTGTCTTCGAATGATTCCATACTCATTCAGTACAATTTGGCAATTTTATGAAACTGAAAGCTGGCTGGCTGTTAGTCATACACCCACTAATACTTCCACTACATTCTATCGTGTGAAATAAAACCAAACAATACAATTGCGGTGCTGGAGGTCCTGGTGGTCTTTTTTGCTTTGTGATCTTTTTCGCTGTGTGTGGTCAATAGCAAGAGTACATAACAGGTAAAGTATGCCACTCTTCTTATTTACTATGCCTTTCGGCGTTGCGTCCAATGCGGACCGCAAAATAACACCCCTCTCATTTCAAGACCACGTACTCAATTGAGGAGCGGGTGAATGAATACCCCCTCACTTCAAGAACCTGTCCTCAACTGAGGGAGGTACCCCCCTCAGTTCAGACACTCAGAAAGGCCTTTCGTTACTCCACCTCAGTTGAGTATAGGGTACTGAAATGAGGGGGCCGGAACCCCCCCCCCTCAGTTGAGTACTATGTCTTGAACTGAAAGGGGGGTACGCCCCCTCAAAACCAAACAAAAATGGGCTATTTTGCTCGCGATGGACGCAAGACCGAAGGCATCATAAGGAGACTGTCATACTCTTCCTATTATGCACTCTTGTTTGTTAAAAGTCAAACGACAGTGTCATAACTCACAGCAGCCTGTTGCCTTCCCTGCTGCTGCTGTCCGCTCTGAGCCTGGTCGTCCTGTTGGGCGTCCTCGGCCCCCTCCTGGCTCTGTTGCTGCTGCTCGTCGTCGCCCCACTCCGCGCCCTGCTGCGCCCCAGCCCCTCCCAGCGCCGCACTGATGCCACCGGCCCCCGCCCCCAGTTGTGCCTCCGCCTGCTGCTGCAGTTGCGCCAGTTGTTGCGCCCCCTCTTGCTGTTGTTGCTGGCCTGCGTCTTGTTGTTGCTGGTTTTGTTGCTGTTGCGCTTGCTGTTGCTGACCGTCTTGTTGTCCAGCACCGGCCTGTTGTTGGCTTTCTAGAACATGAAACAGCTATAGGACAAAAAACTTGAACTTTGAAGAAGTAAACGCACTAACTACCCAAAATAGATAGAAAATAACCTATAAACCCTGTCGCTGTGGTTTTCAGGTGTTTCAGGTGTTCAAAAAACTTTACAGTAACTACATAATGCGTCTTCACCAGGCATGGGCACCGCGTTTGAACAGTTTAAACGCGTTTAAACGTTTTAGAACCGTTTAAACGTTTACGGGTTTAAAAAACGCGGTTTACGAACCGTTTAAGGTTTAGTACGTTTAGACGTTAAACGCGTTTGAACGTTTAACCGCGTTTAAACGTTTAACCGCGGTTAAACGTCTAAACGTTTACATGTATAATCGTTTAAACGTTTAAGCTTACTTGTTCAACCGTTTAAACGCTTACTTGTTTAACCGTTTAAACGTTTAAACGCGGTTAAACGTTTAATCGTTTAAGGGGGTAGTGTCGCGAAAGCAGTCGAATTTGCTAAATATTCTAAAAATATGTTTCAAGGCAAATATTTTTGCCAAGTTTCAGCAAAATTGATGCAGCATACAGTTAGCAGTGAAGTCGCAAATTCGGAAAAATGACGTTTTGAAAACCTATTCACATTCGATAATTTCGTCACAATAAAAATAATTTTTGTTTAGATTCTTTAAACAAAGTAAAAGCACATATGCTTTAGTTTATGCACACAAAATTTAGTGCAAATTGCTTGAGTGGTTGTGGAGTAATGCCTGTTTGAACTGTAAAACTGTGCGTAACCTGTAAAGTACTCACAGCAAAAATGATAAATTGTGAAAAAATTAGACACTTATTTTGAAATCAAAAGAAAAACGAACCTTCATTTTTCATTTTTCTTATTTGTGGCAAAAAATTGTGCGTCAAAACATTACATGTACTTCACAAGCTGGCCAATCTGATATCTGGCTTGATTTTTTGAACTTTTATGTCTCTATTGTGTGATGTCTGGCTCACAAATGGTGATTGGTTAAAAATATTGGTTCATATTGGTAAACGTAAACGTTTACAACTGGAAAACGCGTTTAAACGTTTAAACGCGTTGTCTCATCTGTAAAGGCGAGCGTTTAAACGTTTACAGATTTTTGTAAACGTGCCCATGCCTACTTCACATTAAAAAACATTTAACTTTAAAATTTTTTTTAAAACTTTAAGTAAGTCTTCTAGACTGACCTTGATTAATGTTTGGCATGTTGAGTGAAGTTGCTAGAGCACGAATAATAGCACAAGAAATACTGAAACAAAAATAAAAACAAATAAACAAATCAAGATTAATTGCCACTGTATTAAGGGCAAAAATATGAACTGTCTTGATTTCGGTCGTTTAGGTCAGTAGGTGGAACAAACCCAGTTGGGTGTTGTCACAGTAAACTAACACAGATATAGCTGTTTCGAATCATCTAGACGTCACATATGCACTAATGTACCACCACTTACAAAATATTGGTCGGTACAAATAAAATACTAATAGAAACGTACAACGTAAGATTGAGTATTTCAAGCACTAATGAACTGATTTCACACTACAGAAAGTAGTTAAAAATGAGATAAATATGCATGAAAACTTGAGCAAGTGATTACAAGTAGGCACAACAAATATACAGTAATACATGATTGGTATAGTGGATGTTAACCACAATTGCCAGGAGGAAACACTAACAAAAAATACACAAACAATTTATTCACATTAGCAAACACCACATTAAACACCAATAATGAAAAATTTACTTAGCCATATTAATGCAATGCATGAAATAATATCTAATACTTAAATTTGGTTTGAAACTTTATTTTTAGTTAAATAATAGTGTCACACTCTATTTGAACAGAAATCAAAACTAAAAACAGAATGAGACACTATTACACCATTTTACTTAAAAGTTTTGAAGTATATAGTATGAAGACTTAATACTGTATGGGCATTAAAAACTCAATACTGTAAAACCTTCTTTGAAATACTTAGCAAAACCTGAATAAAACTTGTTAACCAGTTAGGTACGTTAAAACAGTACAAATAGCAACGTGAAAAACATAGGACAAGAAGCAGGATATAGAGTTAGTATGATACAAGGGTTTGGTTTTTTCCCAGATCACGTGTTCACTTGCCGGAGCCGGCCACAGCTTGCGAGCCTAAAAAATTAAATTTTAAACGATGAATTACAAAATTACTGCTTAAAAGTAATGCTTACTGTCATTTAAGATTTAACTTTTAAGTTTTAAGTGTTCATAAATACTGAAATAAATTTGAATATTTGAACATTTACTCCCTACGACTTTCAAGATGGTTATCATAGCTTATGAGGTTCTAATAAGCGTACTTGTGTTATCATAGAGTTTACTACCATAGAGAGTTCTTACTGCAATTAACAACAGTACTCCCAATCAGAGTGAGCGCGATGACGCCTAACTCTAGAATATGTTTCACTAAGTTTACTTTTTTCCCTGCAAATTAAAACACTGAAAAGTGGAAACCTATGTTTATGAAAAGTTGAAAACCCAGTTTCATGTTTCCTAAACAGTTTCCCCCAAAAACAGTTTTTCCGAGTGTGAATGATTTAAAAAATACCCTGTCTAGTTTTACCAGCGGCTCCGCGCTGTTGGCCTCCCTGTTGTTGACCAGCCTGTTGCTGACCGGCTTGCTGTTGCTGTTGGCCACCGCCCTGAAACAAAACAAATTATATACCATTAGTGGCGTGATTATTTCGTAATTTTGCCGGCTGAACGGATTTTGCTGGCTGTGAGTATGAATCGACAAAAGAGCACATAGAATCTTAGCTGTCTGGCTTAAAATACTTTTCTAAAAACGAAGTCTTCAATTCAAAGATGAACACCTTCAGTAAATTTTGGCTTTTACATGTGAAGGACAAAGTAGTCTAACGAAGTCACGTTATCATAGTATCTAATATCGATAAATTAGTGTGAATAGGCCAAAACTTGCAAAACGGTCAGGTATTACAAACGGTCTTTAACGCGACCCCAGCTTAAGTCGAACACGTGATCGTATGAAATACACATAGAATGTTTCATCACAATGATCTGTTTCATTCGCGACGAACGTGTTAGACAGAGTCTAAAGTTGAACACCTTTTGTGAATCCCAGCTAATAAACTGACCAATTGCTGTTGTCCGGCATTGTTGCCGGCGGGCTGTTGCTGTTGTTGTTCCTGTTGCTGCTGTGCGCTAGCTTGCTTTCCACGACGACCTAAAACAATTCGGCAAAACTTGAAAACTGGCGTTGAAACTTAGCACCGAAAGTTTAGGGCAGAGAACCACGAACACTTAGAGAGAAATTATATACACAATAAACTAAATTTCAGCCTTTTTCAATTAATAAATCGAAACATCATCAAACTTTAACTGCTAACAAATTATAATATTCAATCAATCATTAAGATGCAGCAAGTTGTTGCGAAAATCAACGATACTAGCTTCATTTCACAATTCAGCAATTTTTGAAACGACTCTAAAAACTACTAAATAGTATGAGTTGTCAATAGCAAGACTAACCAGGCATGATTTTTTGCTCTGCGAGGAAATGAAGGAACAGAAATTGCAGACGATGTCACTCCAAGGAGCGATCACGCAAAGATGCGCAAATCACGAGAAATCACAAGCACTGAAATTAAACAGACAAATTAGTCACAAACATTATGCGCTTGTAGTCACAGAACCGATTTTAGTGCACTTTAGCGCATTAGTTTCGGAAAACAACTTATCTACCATAAAGTTTTTGACCGGTTTTTCAACAAGAAAGATCAACAGAAACGTATTAAAGTCTGCAAGACTTAGAAAGGGTCTCAAATCAGTCTAGATACGCAGATAGGGAGCGGAGGTTAGAGATTTGCTATCTAGTAGAAAAGGTACTAGACTATTAAAGTATTAGAAAGGGTCCAAACAATCGATTATGACTTTCGATGAACAATTCAACACGCACTGCCACTGACCCAGAGTAATATTTAAAACAATAAAAGCTAACAGTTTAGTTGAAAACACAACACAACAAACAACAATATATTGGAATTATTCCATAAGTTGACACTTTTGGGTCATCACACACATAAGGCAAAATTGTTACAATCCTTTAATACAGTTAGCGAAAACAAGCAATAACAATAACTGGTATAACCGTTTTACTAAATGACCAATATAGTACATTATATACAAGTAATTCACAGCTTAACAATAACTAACTTATGCTAATGAAAGGCAAAAGAGTAAAGGTTAAAAAATGAAAGTGTTAATTTAATGAAACATAAAATGTAAAATCAAAGTAAATGAATTTGTACGTCAGATGACAAAATTTAGTTCCTTGCAAAAATTCTTTTTTTAAGTAAAATGCTATCGAATGCTCTTTAGATTGAACTGTTGCTAAGCTGTGACTCGACAAATACAGGCTTTGAGCTCATAAGTACCAGTACAAGTCTGTTATAAGTCATATCCCAAAGCTGAGGAAACTTGGTTATGAGAATTGATTGGTGAGAAAGGTTACTTCTTTCCGGAACGAGCTAAACCTTGGGCCTGGCCAGATTTGCCTGAAAAAACAAATATGAAAATAGAAAATGTAGAATAAATATATTATCTATTTATTTATCTGCCTTTTTGGTCTGCATTATCACAGATTCTAAGTTTGTGCTCGCAGAAAAGTTTATCTTATTTGACCCCAATCGCATAGGTTGCAATTTATATGGCCATGAATAACCATGGCTTAAACAACGACGGTGTTGTAAAGTTTCAGGTGTAATTTCTTAAACCAAGAGGACATATGTAACAGGACCCTATTATGTACTTTAAATGTATGTATACTCAGGAGTACATACCTAATAGGAATCCCTATTACGTACTCTTGATATAATCAAATCCTATTATATATGTATATACTCCTGCATAAACTAATGTCATTTCTCAATTAATATTTCATACAGTGTCAATAGACCAAAGGGGGCCCTTACCCTTGGGACTGTGCTGCTGTTGCTGCCCCCCCTGCTGCTGAGCCTGGTTGTTCCCCCCCGCCTGTTGGCGCTGCCTGGCTTGAGCCCCGGCCTGATTTCCGGCCGGACCAGACTGGGCCTGCGACTGCTGTTGCTGACCACGACCTGAAAAATACAATAATTGTATGACCTGAAAATTTATTCCAAAAGAAATGTATCACACACATGTAGGTAGGAATTCTAAGTGGCACATTGTGGTTGAAATACAAATTCACAAAAAAGATTCACATTATTCATTGATGCTAGGTCCATTGCGAAAAATTCACATAAAATCGACGTATTAAGTATGGAAGTCACTACATTCTAATTATTTAATTGATTAGGTAAATAGTATATTTATATAGGAAGCTTACCAGACGGCATAATCGGTGGTTGGTGGTTAAGGACGAGAAATTACAAGTAATAACGCAAAATCTACAACAGAGAGTACAAATATAGTATTAAATTTATGCTAAATAGTAAATAGTTCTCATATTTGAAGAAGGGATGAAAATCTAAGCGATACATACATATGTACTAAATTTATACGGATTATTCCCACACATAGGAAATGCAGTTTTAGGCATAAAGTGGTCTAAAATTTTACTTACGAAACTGTTTTTCGTAGTTACGTAAAATTTGACATATTTTTGACAAAAAATTTCTCTTGTCATGGACAAATACAGTTCACAAGTTACAGCAAACATAGTTGAATGAAGAATGAATGGGTTGCATACCCGAAAATCATTACTCAACAAGACACATTAGTCAGTACAAACATTTAATAATGAATGTATATACAAGTGAATTGAGATTAAGATTAAGAATTGAATGCTTTACTGTAACATACAACAGCACAAAGCAAAACATACAACTTCACTGGGCAGCCTTATCACGGGATTTAAAGACTGTATTTTTTAACCGTCCGTAATTAGAGCGCCCCCAGAATAATTCTCCGAAGGACCCCTTTTTGGTGATAATTTGCTTTCATATTGACAATGAAACTTTGCGAAATAAACTACATAACATACCTATACCACTTATGACCATTAGGAAACAAAAAAAATCCAGTTCTAGCTCCGTTCTGTTCATTAAACAGAAGAAAATTCCGTTATAACTCCGTTCTAACAAAAACACACCGTTTTAAGGTTAGTTATATAGCTCGTCGGGCGAAACATCGTTCAATGCTGTATGCGACACATAACACTGATGGATATAGCTCAGAATAGCACAGCACAAAAACAGACAACAGCACGATATCATTGGTATTTGCATTGTCCTGAGATAAATGCACGGAATCAGACAAGCGAAGTCGATGTTGACTCGGCTTTTCGAATGAGAGTAACACCGATGGAATTATTTGAACTTTTTTCCAGAACGCGCAACATTTTGCTTGGACTCCGTTTCTGAAAATAGATAGATACAAAACTTATTATTAAAATAAATGTTTTGAAGCTCTTAAAACAGCATCTATAGCTTTACTGGCAGAATTATTTGATGCATGATTGTAGTGATCACTTAACGAATTCGTGCAAAAAATTAGTCAACTCGCTCAAATCAAAAAGAAAGTTTAAACAACCATAACTCCAAAAGTGGCAGAATTCACCGGAATCGAAGATGAAATTTCTGGGATCGAAATGTCATAGTATGGAATTTACGTCAACAACATTGGCCTAGTAGCTTAAATAATAGAACGCTGGACTGCACATTATATGGTTGGTTTGAATCTCCCCTGCTGTTTAGTGAAAATCCCCCCTCTTTCTCTTACAGCCATTTTAAAGTAGTGTTTGTGATCGGCCGCGCAAGCCGCCGGCCGACCCGAAAGTAACTTAAGAAAAATTACACTGTTATACCGGCTAGAAAAATTACACTGTTATACCGGCTGAATTTGGCCGATCGGTCGAATGTGGCCGGCCTGCACGAAAATTCCTGCCGGTCACAAACACTAATTTCAAGTGACTGACCTTGTTTGCGGCCTCCTCGATTATTCTGTCGACGACTCCCCTGCGTCCCGCTACTCCCCATTGCCGCTTGGTCTCGGGGTCCAGTCCGTTGTTTAGATCTGCCACTGTGTTGCTGCTGAAAAAATAAATGTAGTAATTTAGTACGTACATGGAAGGCATACTATGTAGTTCAACTTAATAACTAAAACAATTTTTAGTAACATTTTTAGTAATAATTTTTTTAGCCTGAACAGCTTACTTTTACAAAATTGCACTTAACGTGGGCACCCTATCCCTAACAAGCCGTGATGACGACTAAATTTTACGACAACCAAACTCTGAACTTTTGCTGATGGTGTACAACTAAGAGGTTAACTTTAGGCTCGGTCTAACAGGCCGTTTCAGAATGAAATAGAACATCGTAAAGAAAATGTTGACTGTATTTATACCGGCTGTGGCTGAGTCGGTAGACTGTCCCCCTCCTGTTCCGTATCCGCCACAGCGGGGGCATTGTGGGCGTGCAGACGTCCTTGACGACCTTGGCGCATTCTTACGGTAGGAATGGTAGAATATGCAAATTAGTAATAAAATGGAGACTGAAACAGAAACTGCTTGTGAATAACTGATTTCCAGTCAAATTAAGCAGATATTGAGCAGTAATCGTCAGTGATGAGTGGTAGAAGAAATAGCACTAAGTGAGTAGTAGCAAGAGTACATAATAGGACGTAACACGTACTCTTGGTAGTACAGCTAGGTCTTTATTTGAGTACAAATTTCTTTCATTTAAATTAAATTTTCTTTCATTTCTCTTTTCTTTCATTTTCATTTTTCTTTAAATTATTTCTTTCAGTTTTATTTCCAGCTTTCTTTCTTTCCGCCTTCTTTCTTTAAATTTTCTTTCATTTACTTTACAATTTCTTTTTGTTTGTTTTTTTTGTTTTTTTTTATTTATTTATTGTTTATAATGTTGAAGTGTTTTTTTTTTTTTATTTTTTGTGTGGTTTTTTTTTTTTATTTTTTTTTTTATTTTTTTTGATTTTTTTTTTTTATTATAATTTTTTTTTTTTTTTTTTTTTTTTTTTTTTTTTTTTTTTTTTTTTTTTTTATTTTTTTTTTTTTTTAATTTTTTTTTGTTTTTTTTTTTTTTTTTTTTTTTTTCTTTTTCTTTCATTTTTCTTTCCACTCAAATAAAGACTTAGCTGTAGTAAATAGATATGTAATGGCATTATGGTAAGGGATACCTCAAGGATACGCATGAATTTAGAGCTAAATTGCAAGGTGGGTCATTCCGATGCTGATGCTGTCTCAAGTAGGTATCAAGCGAAACCCTGCGAGAAAACGAAACCTGTGATTTCATTACGAAAACAACTAATTTCGATCATCAAGAGTAGAGTGAGTTGTTGTGAAAATCAACCCATTTGTTTCAGCCCAGGGTTCAGTAATTTTTGGTCAGACTTTAGTAATAGACAATCGAAGCAGGGAAAAGCTCACTGCTTATGTAAGAAATACATACAGTATATACAATACAGTATATAATTAGGTATAGAAGCGTCGAAACGCATGTGTCAGCAAAAACACAAACAAACGCATAGTGGAAACGATTTAATGTAATCATGAAAACAGAATAAATATCCATTAAACAAAGAATTTTCAACCATTTATTAAGAACAGAATCATTGTCTAATAAAAAACAAACAAAACACAAAAACAAAGTCAAACAAACAAAAACCAAAAATATATACAGATAAACACCCGCATAAACTTTTGAGTGGAATTTACCAACGTGCTTTAACCGGATGAGTTTTCAAGTCAGACTGAGTCTCACAGGTCAGCAAAATCGAACGTGATAAAAAACCGTTGGTAAAGTCCTCAATATTATATTTTTGGTGGGGTCAATTTGGTTGTTTTTTGGCACGATCGTTTAAACAGGCAGTATTTAGTTCTTTCCCGAGCGAGCAACGCCTTGTGAGCCAGCTGAAATAAAAAATACAATCATAAGAGAGATTAAGTGATTGAGTTTACAGTACCAACCAAAATTACTTGCTGCAGACTACGGAGTCAAAGCGGAGTCGCAGTCACTTGATTATGGAGTCAAAGAAGATAATGCTTTTATTCAAAGAAGATAATTATTTTATTCTTTAACTCCGGAATCAAGTGACTCAGACTCTGGTTTGACTCCGAAGTCTGTTGCCAGTATTTTTTGTCGGTACTATAGTTGCAGGACAATAAAAATACTTGTGCAATTTGGTTTTGTGTAACTATTCAGTAACTAATATTTGTAGTTCTACAAGTGCTAAACCTCGACAAAATGTAGAGAAAAACGAAATGAGCAAAAGTTTTTAATAACTTGTATCCGAGGTAGCCTAGATATGTCAACGAATTATATTACTTTCATTTACGTATATATTAAATAATAGCAAGAGCACACAATAAGGACAGCAGGAGCACATAACAGGGAGTAAGTACATAGTCCTTATTCCCTGATATGTACTCTTAGTCCTTATTCCCTGATATGTACTCTTAATAATAGTAATGGCCGGGCTCACGAAAAAAAGTACAGTTTAAATCAAAGTCAAGGCGAAAACATGATTGTATGAAATAACTAATGGTAAAATTTTCAGTGCTATGTATTTCATTCAAGACGAAAGCGTGGGAGCCTAGGCCACTCGGTCTGGTATAGGCGCCATTGTGTCTACTAACCGCTGGCCTGTTGACCGCGCTGTCCGCCCGCCTGCTGTTGTTGCTGCTGATTGCGACCTTGGTTCTGACGACCCTGGCCCTTGGTAAAATTTTCAGTGCTATGTATTTCATTCAAGACGAGAGCGTGGGAGCCTAGGCCACTCGGTCTGGTATAGGCGCCATTGTGTCTACTAACCGCTGGCCTGTTGACCGCGCTGTCCGCCCGCCTGCTGTTGTTGCTGCTGATTGCGACCTTGGTTCTGACGACCCTGGCCCTGGCCCTGGCTTGCCTCGAATCCCTAAAACATTAAGTAGACGAATTAATTCAATAGGATCAAGTGATTAGCTTAATACAGTTCAAATTTATAAATCTAATCATTATTAATAGTTCTGAAAGCTGTATATTAACAAAAGCGAGAGATACTAAAAGCGATGAACACTACGAAATTATAGTTTTCCTGAGGATCAGGAATATACATATTGCATGTATATATATACTTTGCTTGGGCTATCTCTTACATTTTTAGCAATAAGCAAAAAACTTTTTTGTCAGACTTTAGCACTATCTAGCGGTTTAGTCTGGTTTTCTCTAAAAATTAGAATACGCCTAATCTAACATTATCACGATTACCACTGTGTCTGTTCAACTTTCGACTTTCAACTTAAGTTTGTTGCCTGACCTGTTGTTGTTGTCCGGCTTGTTGTTGCCCGGCCGAAGCGTTAGTCTGTCCGGCGTCTTGTTGCTGTTGGCCGGCTTGTTGCTGGCCCTGTTGCTGTTGCTGTTGACCGCGACCTAAACCAACACAACTACAGTAACATGCCAACAAACTGGGGTTGGCTCTTTAGATAACTCGCTGTCAATCATTGTGAAGCTCCGCCTACTTAGTACAGTAATATACTCAAACGGATTGGATCATTGAGTAGGTATATAACTCGCAGCCAATGACTGTCAAGCTCCACCTACCCAAAACTAAGTTTCACGGTAACATTGAAGCCTTGTAAGTATGATTTGGATACTGTGTAATGAAATTGAGATGGCTGCGTCTTAAATGGCCTAGTTATCACGACTCCATTCGTGGAATGTACAGTAATTAAAATTAAATTGAAATTAACAGTAAAGTTGAATCAGAGAAAACAATTGGACATACCCTGGGGCATTCCTTGTAAAGACGGTGGTTAGAAAGTAAGAGAGCACAAGAATTACTGCAACAAAAAACATTGATTAGATAATCACAAATTCACTATAAGTCACTGTTCAAAAACATGGGTTAGACAATTTTTGATTTTGAGAATGGGCTTGAAAAATTTCGATTTTATGAGTTTCATATTGGAATTATAATTTCAATATTGGGATTATTTTCATCCACTATAGACTAGGAAATCTTTGAATTTTAATAACTTTAATCAACACTAGTAAAATTCAAAGGTTCAGTTTAGTAAAATTAGTGTTGAATTGTTCTTTAATGATCTAACCCTTATTTTAAAATAAATAACTGATGTTGCTGATGGGGATATAGAAAAATTAGGCGATGCATGACAGTTATATACAAAACAATAATCATAAGTACAAGATAAAAGTATCAGAGCGTTTATCGCATACTTGCCATAAATAACACCAGAACAAATGAATTTGTAATGTTTTAATGAACATCACTGAAACAATACACCAAATACAAAAAAATGAGAAAATTTACTCAGATTTTTCACCGGAATAAAAGGAAATCACAATAATATGTACAAAGACAGAAATACAGTAAACCCCCTGCTCATACTTGTCTGGAAACTAATAATAAAGTAGAAATTTGTATAAAGTAGATGTAAGTGAAGACAAGTTAATTCCTTAAACAGTTCAACTGGCATAGTGGTTAGAGCGCCAGTCTGCAAATTTAGAAATGGGTGGTTCGAATCTTTTTTGTTAATTTTGATGTGCCACAGACAAGTATGAAACAGAGTGGTTATAAGCAATCCAACTGCAAAGTTAGCAATGTTTGGCAATGATGAGAGATTCGCAGGTCTGGTTTATTTTTTACCGGAGCCGGCAACGCCCTGGGAAGCTAAAAATAAAAAATCCAAAGCTAGAATAAATCTATACCAAAGTTTGGACATTAAAAATAAATTAAAAGTCGATGAAACAATTTCAAACACAATCTTGAATAATTCGAAAGTTGTCCGTACAAGCGCAACTTAAATTAAGGTTTTTTTCTCATGCACCATTTTTCGTCGGTCTGTCTGTCCTATGTATAACTCCTACATATGAATTACAATTATATAATAATTATCCTATTCATAACTCTTGCTCTAAGCAATCCACAATCAATCAGTCAATCAATAAATATAGTATCAAGAGTAATATAATATATACCGTTCTGCTGTTGCCTGCGTCCTCCGTTTCCATTTCCGTTCTGTCGCTGCTGCTGTTGCCCCCCGGCCTGTTTCTGTTGTCTCTGGCCCGCCCCGGCCCCCGCCTGTTGCTGTGCTTGCTGTTGTGCTCCAGCCTGGGGTGCTGCCTGCGACTGTTGTTGCTGACCACGTCCTGAAACAATATGTACTCTTGATGCATACGTTGTCTAGACTGCAAGTACACCTTACACCATAGAGTACACCATAGGGAAGCGTAGGAGATTATCAAGAGTGCACAGAAAAACAACTCCCCCTAAATCCATTGTCGCTAAGGTACATACATATACTGATGCATATTATTTAAGAGTATACATGATAGGGAACCACAGAGATTAACAAGAGTACATAAAGCAGTATTGTGGTCAATTCATAATGATAAAACAGTATGATGTTGCAAAGTCCTATTATCAAACGCGTGACTGTTTGGTAATTTTGCGGACATACGGCTGCAAGTATGAATTTTTCGCCAAGAGTACATATTAGGGAACAGATAGAATTTTTTGATAAAGTATACAATGAAAAACATTCTGCAGAATTTAGTTTAGTTTTAGTTTTATGTAATGTAACTCACAAGTAATAGTAAACAGCAAAAATAATCAATGAACCAACCTTGGCGCATAATTATCGAGAGAGGTTAAGCTGACGAGAAAGTAAGCACAAAGAATATAATAGTACTAAAACAAAAACAAACAAATATGCTTAAAGTTGCTGAAAACGATATTAGGGGGAAATGTAATTGAAGATTGAAGATTGTTTAAAACAATCTATAATTTATAAATTTCAAATTGTTTTTTAATTATCCGTGGAAAATTTTAAAACTATTACAGAAATTCGTGTAAAGTTTACAGAATACTGAAAGTTTAGAGAATGTTCATATCTGTCTCGCGTTCTCAAAAATTCATAGGTACATATTTATCTAGAAATATTCCTCAAGTATAGTCAAATAAGCAAAAGCGTAAAATTGGTAGAAAGATAAAAAAATTTTCAATTTAGTATGTATTCAAAAGAAAAACCAATATATCTCTGCTCATTGCACAAAGACATTATATAACAAATACAATACAATGATAACAATGAAGTATCATAGCGTTTGTATACGCATAGTAGTCATCAAGATTACACAAACCACAAATAAGGATAACATTTTAATTAATAATAAAAGTAACAAGCATAGTTTTGTTGAGATGAAATGTTGTAAAATGTTTACTACAACAATTATGCTACATCAGACTGTACAATATATACAACAGAGTCCAAACAGGTCGAGAGAGATTGACTGAGGCCGATTTGAGGTTCTTCATTTACTGTTTACCAGAACGAGCAACACCTGAAAAAAGAAAAAAGTAAAATTGTACTTTCTACAAGTTCAATTGGATAACCGTAAGCAAAACAGTCAAAAACAATGGTTTTCACTTAAAAGTGTTTGTTTTAAAACGGGTTACAGACATGAAACAAACATGTAACATTGACCACACTTAAACTTGCATATTTGCAGATGAGTAAAATTAGTTTTTTTAAGCCAACAAGAAGCCAACAGCAAAAGTACAACTAAACAAGGACATTATTGTCGCAACCTATAGCTTGATCTAATATAGGCATGTATTACTAAATAAGATTTACAAGTTTGCAATTGAATACTTTAAAATGACAGAATATATAGGTATATATATTTCTATTCAACTACGAAACTGTAAATTTTCATCACATTAGTACATATTACCAAGAGTACATAATAGGAGACTATTAATATACTCTTGATATTACATACCCTGCTGCTGCTGTTGCTGCTGCGGCTGCTGTTGCTGCCCAGCACCCCTCTGCTGTTGCTGCCTGGTTCGGGCTGCCCCCCCACTGGCTTGTTGCTGATTGGCTCCGGCCTGGTTGCCCCCAGCCTGCTGATTGGCGCTGGGGCCGGACAGGTGCTGCTGCTGTTTCTGTTGCTGCTGACCACGTCCTGAAACACCAATCAATATTATTGGTGGCGTGATTATTTCGTAATTTTGTTGGCTGAACGGTCATACGGCTGTAAGTATGAATCGACTCTTGAAAAGTTTGAAATAACTGTAGAGCTTTAGCTGTTAGAACAATGTTTCAATACGCTGACAGTACTAAATTGAATGATGATTGTGTTGTATAGCATGTCCTCAATAAATCGATAAGTAAACGACATGGTAATGGAAAGTATCGACTATAAAATGATACTCACCTTGGCGCATATCTGTGAGAAACGGAGAAAGGTAGAAGATAAAAATCACTGAATCACAATAAGCACTGAAATTATAAAAATACAGTTAGCCAAATAACAATAGACTAAATTGATACTATTAACAATATATGTATGCAGGTAGAAACTAAAAGACAAGCATAAACTATAGCAAATCTCATGTCTCATAAAATATATAAGGAGCCAACCCTCCCGCCCGCCAGTTTTATAGTTTGGCTAATTCTCAAATTATGGGGAATGGCTCTTTATACAGACAATATCTATCAAGAAAATACAATAAATAAATAACAATGTATAACAGTGGATGAAATATGAAACAGTGGTGGAACACTGTAATAATCATCAATAAAACAAACAAACAAATGTGAAATAACAATTTAATGGATTTAACAACACCACATGTTGAGACAAAGTATGAAAGTGTGAAGATTTACTCAACGGAATGAGGTATACAGAACAAGACTTAATACTGACTATATACAATTATATGGATGGTGGTCATAAAAGGTGTTCAAAGGGCTTAGAAGTTACGTATTATGCAAATTTATTACTGAAAACTAACACATTAAGAAGTAGTTTTTAAAAATCTATAAAAAATATTGATAATTTGATAAAATTTTGATAATTTTATAAGTTTAAAGCAGTGTCGAAACACCTTTTATGACTCCCGACCATGACATTTCAGTTTATGGTTTATTGCACTGTCATTGCAGTGATATTAATTACAGGGAATCAGCGACATGAGGCGGTCACTTTTTGCCGGAGCGGGCAACACCGGCGGCGGCAGCACCTAAAAATAAAAAATATATAAGAAAACACTATATTACTATTGTACAAAAAATACTGTTTTTGACAATTGAAACATAAACGTGTGTTTGTATAGTACATTACTCAACAACACAGATAAGTAGGTATTTAGGTAAAATATTCTGTAAGAAAGTTTTCAATAATCAATATATCTGTGTTGCAAACACAAACAACATACAACAACAAACATACCTACAACATAAATGAACAGAGGATATATTATTGCACGATAGGAAAAGTAAACCTTGTTGCCTATAGGGTATCCCTTTAAATTAGAAAAATAAAACATTAAGTTAAATAAATTACAATATTACATCATCAATTAAGTTTCAAATCACGTACCTTTCTGTTGCTGCTGTTGTTGTTGCTGGGGCCCAGGTCGTTGCCTGGCAGCACCTCCGGCCTGCGACTGCTGAAACATCACAAAAAACATCAACCAACTCAAGTCTATATAAATCTCACTAAAAATAGTATCCTTAATGTAACAACTGACTGATAATTTCATAGTAATTTGAATTTGTTATGAAAACTGTTATCGAATTCAAAACATTTTGCATGAAATGACACTCTCATGTAATCAAGGGGATCCCCTTGAAAATCCACCCCGTGTGAAACAGACTAATCAAAGACTGTTCAAGAGCAAGCTCTCACGACAAAGAACAGTTTAACAGTGATCAACGATTTAAATTGATACATTAATACATTAACAGTGATCAACGATTTAAATTAATACATTAATACATTAATAATTGCCTCTAGTTAATTCTTGTAATTAATATCCTCTATCTACCTGTTTTCCTTGTTGCTGTTGTGCGGCACCGGCGGCTTTACTGCCCGCATTCTGGGCACCGGGCGCATTGGCCTGCTGCTTGGCGGCTTGGGCTAAAACAGACCATTAATTCAGTGTTCAACATTTTTTGGTCAGACTTTAGTAAATCAAGAATAAAATACATACAACTACATAAAGGTTCAGATAGTTGGAGAAGTTTTCGCAATTTTTTGAGGCCTTTTAAGACAATTCACTTGTCAAGTTATAGGTATTGAAATCCCTTAGATATTCTAATTTTTCTATTATTAGATTATCAAATTCAAAAGTGCTTAATATTGCTAAAGCATCAATAATATTAATTTGACACTCTCAAAGTATTGCTTTCTAGTATGTATATAATCTACTTTTGATATTAATAAATGTAATTAAAACATACATTGACTAAGAGGCATTGTTGAACTGGATGAAGCGAATATGAAAAGAGTAAGAAATATCAGAGGTAAAACACGAGGTAATCAGGCGAGAAGCAAATAACGCGAACAGTTAATAATGCTGAAACAGAGCACAGCACACATAATTGGCAGTAGGGGTCAAACAAGCTGTTGGGGGAGGGATTGCTTTTAAAAATCGATAGTTTGGTGGTAAATTTGGAATTGATTTGGTGAGGGGGGATCGGGATTAAATATGGCGGGAGTTAGCAATTTTTTCAGTTCAGCTAAAATCAAACAACCTGTATTCTTTACTGTTGAAAAATTTTTTGGTCAAACTTTATTTCTAATGTCACTTTGACATATGGATGCTCAGAAAAGCAATTGATTTAACTTTTTGCGTCAAGAAACAAAACGGCATCAAAAGTAAACTTAGCCAGCTAAACGGTTTATTATTGAAAGTTAGGGGAGGGTCCGAGAACCGCTAAAGCCCGGTTCATACTTGTCCTCAAGGACACAAGGACAGTTCGGTAAAATGCTGTGAAAAATTGACAAATGCGTTTGTGCTAATTATTAGTATATATGCTGTTTAGAGAAGTGACCTCACCTATCGTCATGCGAAAAGTTGGCTATTTGGCTATGCAGCTTTTCTGAATTCACTTGAGGACAAAACGATACGGACAAGGACATAATGAAGTATGAACCGGGCCTAAAAAGCGAGCCTGAGGGGAATTATTTCTGTCCCGTCTTCTATGGGCCCATTCCTTTACCGGATTAAAAGGACTGGATTTTTAAATATTTTAAAAAAAGGGGGAAATATGCCCTCAAAAAATTCAAGAAAATTGTGACAAATCTTTTTTCATGTTAAGTGTTACAAAATCCCATTCATTGTTTAGAAACGCCCTGACTAAATTAAGTCCGAGGTTTAGGAATGGCAAATCGGATTAAATAGACTAAATGAGTTGAAATAAGTCAGTAGGCTGCGGCTTAATTTTAGTCAACCCTTTAGTTCGGTAAAGGAATGAACCCTATGTTATATACCTATTATCAACCACCCCTAAAGCTTTCCCACCCACAATGCTTTCTTTCTTCCTTCCTCCGTAATGGTCTTTGATGCTTCTACTAATTTTCGATTTCTAAACCGATTTTTGGACAAAACCTACAAAGTTTTGAGCCTCAATTTGCAAAGTGAAAAATTTGGAGTTACATGCGCTGTTTGGACTGTTTGCTAAGGACCGATTCAGACATGCAATTATTGTATCTGCACTATTTTGCACAGTTCATACTGGACAAACGGACACACTTAGGCTCGACTCATAGGCCTACTTACAGCCTTAACTTAGGCTCGACTCATAGGCCTACTTACAGCCTTAAATGTCCGTTCAGTCGGCAAAATTACGAAATAATCACGCAACTCAAGTGCGTTCGATTCTATTGTGGCATGATTATTTCGAAATTTTGCCAGCTGAACGGACATACGGCTGTAAGTATGCAACGACCCTTACAAACAATTAATAGGAAACCGGTGAAAAAGTGCTACCGTAATGTAATGCGTTATTGAGTCTGACCAAAATTGCTGTTCCCAGAGAGAAATACAAACCATATGAAAAAACGAAACTGGATGAAAACAACTGATTTTTAACCATCAAGTGAACGAAGTGAACATCCAGTAGCGTAGTGGTTTTTGGTCAGACTCTGTACGACACCTTATTTCCGAAAGGAAATGGTTTTCTCGTGAGTACGCTGCTTTTTAAACACGGTTGCTGTTTTCGGTGTTTAGCACGACTAACCTTTATAACTAAACTTAATAAACTAAACTAAACTATATAAACAATTAGCCTTAGGTACATTCTACACAAAACTCAGCTGGACCTATATGACAATGTGCTTGCCTTCCTTATAAGGGTCGACTCATACGAACAGCCGTAGCTGTCGGTTTAGCCGGCAGAACTAAGTGAAATCACGCCTCCAGTTGGTAACACACCACTGATTACTGACGTGAATATTTTGTACTGATTTCGTGACCAGCGTACGGCTGTACCTATGAATCCACACACATACACGGTTTCACGTAAGATACACTACTCAAATTGCCACGTTTTGCACGTTTTTTAGGGTAAAAATGGTACTAATTGCCTTGACACACGAGGAAAACAACTCAAGACGCAAGTTCAGCTTGGTTCATATCTACTTGTCCTACAAATAAGAAGTTTCGATTGACTTGAGCAGCAGCCCAAGAAAGAGATTTTTGTCGGCCCATGACCTTCGTGTCTACTTTTTGTCGGCCCATGACCTTCGTGTCTACTTTTTGTCAGCCCATGACCTTCGTGTCTACTTTTTGTCGGCCCATGACCTTCGTGTCTAACTATGCGAGACAAAATGACACTGACAGGACAAGTGCATATGAACCAGGCTAAAGCTCTACAAAATAGAAGCTTTCAAAACTAAGCCTATGCCGAAACAACAGCTCAAGTTTGTTCATAAGATTAAGCCTAAGCCAAAACTGCTTGTTCTAAACCGGACATAGCCCACTCATACTGTACGACAAAAAATAGTTGCGCCACTTGAGAAAACGAAACATGTGATGCTGTAGTACTCACGATAGTCAAAATCTATTCTTTTCGTAACAATTTCACATGTTTCGATTTCTCAAGTGGAGCAACTATAACTTTTGTCAGACCTTAGACTTTAGTCAAAAGTAAAGTTCAATTAACCATTTCTGGTATTTCATGTGACACTAGCTACACATCGCTCACGGTAGTGGTAACGCTTAGTTAGACAACCGTCGCAGTGTTGACGCTAAGCTGTGATGTTAGACTAGTTAGACGCCCCTTGTGGACAGCTACCTTACAAGATAGACTTCCTGATGAAGTGTCCATTGGTTGGCTAAACAGAGCACAAAGCACTGCTACAGAATTGGATAGAGCGAATAAGACTGGACACAATAGGTATGAATGATGTTACCAACCATGTAAAATCTGTCTTTCGCTATAACTTTCTGACTCAAATCAGCCATAATTTTCCAAGCGGTCAACTTTTTTTCATATTTTAACTTTGTTTATAAAATTGATACCTACAAAAAGATATTCTTATACCTACTAAGCCAAGCGCAACTGTAGACTTTTATAGCCAGAACATTACCTCCGCGACTGTTCAGATTTCTATTCTTTTGCAATAACCTACTTAAAACACATTCATTTAGCTACTTAATCGTTTCTAGTAATCGGTCGCGTTTTTTCTAGTAATCGGTCACGTTTGTACTGAACAGACGTTGGGGTGGGCCACTTCAAAAAACAGATTCAACGAGATTACAGTTATGAGAAATATGAATGTTAATTACTGTTTGGACTTTGTAAATTCTTTCAGACAAAGCGTGATTAAATCGTTCAATCCATTTTTTAAGTGCCCCAGCGTCACAAAAGTTCCAAGGTCCGATCCTAAGTCACACCAGCAACCGTTTCACGGCTAGATCACGAAAATGTGACAAAAAATTGCTGAACCCTGAACCGAATTACGCAATTTCATTACGAAAAGAACGAACTCAATCAACAAATTGGAAAAGTAGGGGCGATAATGGTTGGGTTCATGGTTGCTTCGGTTTTAAAATATCGAAGTCTTTCAATTCAATCGATTCATACCTACAGCCGTATGTCCGTTCAGCCGACAAAACTATGAAAAAACAAGCCACACCACACTTTCAGGACATGCGGCAGTAAGCATGAATCGACCTTTAATAAATCGTTTGTTGTAGCCAAATATAAATATTAAACTTTACTGCCAGCAGCACAGACTGGGGGACCCGAAGGCGACAGACCAGTCCCAAGCCAGACGGCCCGCCCCGCCACAACAGACAACTATTAACGCCACCCCAGCGGACGGCTAAAAGTCACACAGTTACTCACAATTTCAAGTCACAAGTCACAAAAGATGAAATTCTCGAAACAAGTTATTTCTTCGATTAAAATTCTTAGGCTTAGGCTTAATTTTTTCCAAAAAACGAAACAGGAAGTTTACATTAAATTACGATTTAATTTTCTAAAATCCCTCCCCCTACATTTTTTACTGATTTAAATTTTGTATATACAATCTCCCCTTAGATTTTTACTTTTCAGAACACAGAAAATAATTTGTCACTACACTATGCTTTTTGGGCATCGAAAACCTTTTTAATTACGCTTTTTAGATTTAACAAGTTTGCACTGGAAGCAGCAAGCAAAACATATACAAATACATTACAAACAACAACGTTCACAAAACGCATTAGTTCCCATCAGAAAAATACGAAACAAGGATTCAGCCTATCAAATTAATAACATTAACCAAGAATTTTTTAAAATAGCTTAGCCCTTGGTTCTTATTTCTCTCTAGAAAACTGAGCTTTTAGCCCGAAATCACATATATACACAACCAAGAAAAAGTATAAAACCATTGTTGCTTTAATATCCTGAATTGTTTTCAGTCACCAAATTTCAATATTATGCTATATGCAAAACTATATAACCCGTTTAACTATTAATAATACTAGCAGCAAGAATAATTTTGAAGGCGAATTAAACTTTTTTGAATCTAATTTTAGCTGAACAAGCTTTTGGAAAAGTAAACTTGACCACAGATAAAGGAAAACGCATTATATACCATCATATTGGTAGAGTTCAAATAAGCTGCAAAACAATAAGCCCGTCACACAAAACACTTATATACAAGTATATAAAAACACAAATGAGTTGACGGAATTTTTTAACCATTAAGTAACAATCGGTGCTATTCACACAACTTTTAACGCAACAACGAAATAAAAAATTGATTTTGTATAAAAAACGTCAAAATTTTAGCATAAGAGAATGGAAAAAGTTTATTCTTCCTTAACTTTTGACTTGAACCCGCGTTAAAGCTGAGCAAAGCGCACCCATTGCAAATGGTATTGTGAAATGTTCTGTGACATGTACCGACAAACGGAACATCACATACTGGCCTGGCATCTGATTGGCCCACTGCTATTTCTTGCCAGACTTGGCGACGCCATGACCTGAAAAGTAAAAATGTATATGTAACCCTAGATTAATGAGAAGTGTAGACTTGGTCTGTCACAAAGAGGGGAATCTATCCTAAAGGATGACGCAGTACAATATTTTTATTATTAAAGTTGAGTTTTTACTAAATTTGCACCATGTTTCCGATTAAGAAAGAAAAACTAATTTCAATTTCAATTTAGTTCAAGTAGTTTAATTAATGTACTAAATGCATAACGGATTAGAGCTAAATTTGCTTAATAAATTTCAAACCCGAAGTATAACATAAGTTTGTGGACTATTGGGAGCGGTTACAAAGACTTTTCTACGCTTCATAGGCGTCTCATGAGTTAACAAAACAAATTTTAATATAATCCGCTTAATCCATTTCATAAACTCAATCTAACCTTTTGGCACCGCGCCCTTTGCCTTCTTGCCATTTCCATTCGCCCCGGCGGGTTGCGGCGGGCTCTGTAAGCAAAAACACCAAGCCGAATTAGGTTTAGGTCAAGCCCAACTCGAATTAGGTTTAGGTCAAGCCAGCAGCACAACAGGTTCAAGCCAAAACCAACTGGTCTGGGGAACCGGAGCCCACCTGTTTGGCGGCAGCCGGAGCTCCCGCGGCCGGAACCGGAGCAGGCGCGCCCGGGGCTGGCCCAGATGCAACAGCTGCGGCACCGGAACCGTTCTTCTTTCCTGAAACAATAAATGGCATTTCAGCAATTTAGATTTTGCAGTTTCAAATTGGAATTTAGCAATTTAGATTTTGCGGCTTCAAATTGGAGTTTAGCAATTTAAATTTTGCGGTTTCAAAGTGGATTTTAGCAATTTAGATTTTACGGTTTCAAATTGGATTTTAGCAATTTAGATTTTGCGGTTTCAGATGCAATTTAGATTTTGCGGTTTCAAATTGGAATTGAGCAATTTAGATTTTGCGGTTTCAAATAGGATTTTAGCAATTTAAATTCTGCGGTTTCAAATTGGATTTTAGAAACTTAGATTTTGCGGTTTCAAATTGGAATATAGCAATTCAGATTTTGCGGTTTCATTACCATACAGTGACACCTCGTATTGGAAAGTTATAATAGTTGATTGGTTATTTGAGCAAGCTTCTTTGAGTATATATGTTAAAGTAGAGAGTAATATTAGTGACAAACAAGGGCTAAAATCTGACCTTTATTAACAGGCATGATGCTTTATACGACGATAACTGGAACTGAACAATCAAGGAAATATCGTCTGAAAAAAAGTAAAGATATAAAAATGGTAAGGTAGAAATTAGCTGCAGGAAAGACAAACAACCTACCCTACTCTCCCCCACTCTAATCTCTATGAAATATAAATGTTTAGGTTCCGATGTGCGTGACCTCAAAAATTTTGATTTCCCTCAACCAAAACACGATTCTGACCTACATAGTTACGCCCGGTTCATAGTTGTCCTTATTACTTTACCATTTTCCTTTCGTTTTGTTTCCATTCAATTCCGAAACAACTAGCCTTAGTAGTTTTTTGAATGGTAAAAGTTTGAGTCAAGGCCAGTTAGTGTGAAAAATTTAGCGAAATGGTTGTGTGTCAATTTCTCACAACATTCATTTTAAATTTGTTCTTGTGCCTGTACTTCTGTCTTTAAGGACAAATATGAACCAGACATTAAGTGGTATTTTTGCTTTAGGTCAGGTTAGCTGAAAATCGCTCAAATGTTATCAAAACTGCCAGTTTGTTGATAAACTACACACAATCAAAAGCAAAATAGCAGAACGGGTTGAAGATGTTGCCCATGTCGGGACCCTCCCTCTTGTTTTAGTCCCCCTACCTAACCTGGGACAAAAGTCTTACAAACAACGAGTGATATACAGTAATTTGACTCAATAGCCGGAATTCGATGGTGTTTACATATAAGACTCAATATAAACGTTCTGTTTTCGAACAAATCAAAAATATATATGTCATTTCTCACGTGTTAAAACTGACTGGGTTCAAAGTTAACCAGAGAGCATTCAACTTTTTTGTAAATTTCATAACCTCAACCTCATCCTATTGGTATCACAAATTCACAAACATATATACCATGTGAGGTTTCTCTAACATTTTAGCAAAATAAAATTTAGTGAAGAAACCAGAGTGCTAAAACCAACCCCTGCTTATACTTTAACACGGGGGACTGGGGTCTACTAATCTGGGGGTGTCCTGTACCGATTTTGTGACTACCCTTGCACCCATTGTAAAACTGAGACCAACACTTCCCTCAAAAACGACGAAATATTTATATACAGTGTTTTTCAGAAAACAAATATATATATATAGTGATTCTTGAAACTTGACCAATATTTAGGTAAATGAAAAAATTCATAAATGCTCATATATATAAAAGCCAATTTTCCGTAAGTTTCGCCTGCCTTTGTACCCATGCCTTATAATGTTGTGCTGGCCCTTGTACCTGGGCTTAAAGTATGCTTGTCCTTGCATAAAAACGAAAAATTTGGGTAATATAGGACACCCCACAATTCCTACCCCACCCCCTGTATTCAACTGCGTCCCAGGTCACACTTCAACACTAACGTCTAATCTGGGGAGTTCTGTACGTGTACAGACTTTAAATGCTCTTGAACCCATTCTGTCCATACGACCGTGACTTAGCTAATTAAAATTTAACAATTTTTTAAAAATTAAAAAAAGGTGCAGTAACAATTACAAGTAAAATTTTTAAAACTTTTAGTAAAAAGTGAAAATTGCATAGATGACAAATGCCAATACTTATATTTGCGTTTAGTGAGTTTCACAAACCAAAAGTATTTTGCAGTCGTTTTGAACAGTAGTTGAAAATTGTGCTTACTGACAAACGGACAGCCTAGGCTAATAGTAAAGTATGAACCAGGGTTGCAGTTTTGTATTGCGTTCAACATAGGGGAGTCAACAGGAACAGTTCTGAGGTCCCGAGGTGTAGCTCAACTAGACAACCGCTATAATGTGGGATCTAAATCTCGACACTTCTTCCCGCACCATATATACTCACAGAGTATTGACTATGGGCAGTCAATGCTATTCACCTATTTATGAAAGGGACTTACGTACTTACGAAAAAGTGTATACATAAATACGTTAGCTCAGTTGGGTGGAGGAATGTATAGTTCAAACAATTTTAGGGCTCAGGTGTCGGCCCCCTCTTGCATAGCCTCGATCTAGTCTGGCACATAAATGTCAACTCCCGCTAAGCCGTTACCCGCTTTCTCCCCCCCTTTTGGAATGCTATGCCCATGCCCCTGTTTGTCCGAAATTCTGAATCAAGTACATAGTCAAGTCAAACCTCACTAGCAAAGTTAACATCTAGAACTGACCCCATGTAGGTACTACCGAATATAGGGACAAGTTAAAACTTGAAAGATACTTACCCCCCCCCCAAGGTACTACCAAAATGTAGAGAAGACAAGTCAAAACTTGAACGATACTTAATCCCCAGGTACTACCGAAACCAAATGAAGACACAAGTTGAACTATACTTACGATGTATATACCCCCATCGAATGTAGGGACAAGTTAAAACTTGAACGACACTTACCCAAGTGGGATCAATCCAAACGGATCAAGTTGAATCAGTTGAAGTTGTGAAATGTAACACCACAGCAACACAGCACAATGGCAGAGCACGAAGTGAAAACACGACTGAACTGAAGGACTGAAGCGAGCAAACTGAATTTATAGTCTCCCAGGCAGGCTTTCACAAACAACAAAATGCGGCCGAGTCCAGTTTCCACCAGAAAATGCTAGTGTGCGCGCTGTGAGCCAAGCCACTTCAAATATGTTGAGCGTGCCAAAAGTCTATTCACATTTTCTTGTTTACGCTCTGCTAAGCCGTGTGATGTGAAATTTTGTTGGGAAAAACTGGAAAATACTAGTTTATGATTGGACCTTTAGTATCAGCAGTAAATATATTCACACAGCTGTCGTTTGTGTTGGCATCATTATTACGGCTCACTGTTAATATGGCAACCAAAACCGGTTACGTGTGGTTTTGCTGTTAAATTTAACCTTGTTATTTTGCCTGGTTTGGCTGAAAAAGTAGATAACAGCCACAGCAAAAGGGCCGCGTGTTTTTCTGCGGTTAATGCAGCGGTTATTGACACTATACCACTTTTGTAATTTGTAAAGCAAATTCGGAAAAATATGCAACAAAATAACAATATTTGAGTAAAAATATGGCAAAAAATAAAGGTCTGTTTTTCGGCAAAATTAAGTTTGTTTTGATTCCGTTTTTCACTAACCCTAAGATATCTGAGTGTCACGAAACTAGGTTTAATTGGAATTGACGTCATTTAGTTGGTGTACTTCATATTTACTTCCATTTTAAATTAATTAAATCAGTTTAATAGTTTTAAATTTCAATAAGAACTCGGAAAATCGGAAATAGTTTTTGTGGGATATAATAAGTCGAAAATTGCCTCAAACTGCCACCGCTAAATTTGGCTGCAGAGTTTTATTTAGTCGCAGCCACAGGTTTCAAACATTGTGATATCTGAAACCCAGCTAAAAATTCATATTCGTCCTTGTGCTGTTACTTTGTCCCTAAGCAGTTCTGGAAAATGGGCTCGACAAAATGGGTTAGGTATTATTATCGAATGCAAAAACTCCAGTTTATTTGAGAGTCTTTGTTTTTTCTAGAAGTTAAGACCTAGTATTGACCATTGTAAGTTGTAACAACCAATTAGCGAGTAGCGAGCGAGTAACGAACGACTCATTGCAAGATAGTGTTTGTGACCGGCCGCGAAAGCCGCCGGCCGGCTCCGGCAAAGAAGTTCGGCCGGCCGACCGGCCAGTGCGGCCGAATTTTTGCATAAAAACAATTGATCCAAATTCAGAGTGTCATTTTGGCATAAACTTAGCCTGCCGGATTGTTATGCCAGCCTAATTTTGTCAGTCGGTTAAATATGGTTGGCCGGGCGGTGTTTTTTTTAACCGGCCGGCCGGCCTTCTGATCTGATCTTAGCCCTGCCATCTGTTTCAAAACAAATGCCAACTTTAGTCTGACAGAGTGTGAATTGAACAGCAGAGGAAATTGAGTGGCTCGATCATTGGAACTAATGGAACTAACGAAGTATGTATGGGCTGAGTGAGCAGACAGCATCGAATGGCTGATGGGAGATTATGACAAACAACAGGAGCTGCTGAATGTGGGACAGTTTGTGGAGAACCGGTGGAAAGTCGTAGGTTCACTCTGTACATATTGGCCAGTTTGAGACAAAAGTATTAAGTAGGATCAAAAGTACATAATAGGACTATTCTAATTGTGTACTTTTGGCAGGATTTTGCGGTTTAAAGATAAACTTGAAGGGAGCTGAAGGGTTAGTTCAATCATGTTCTGTGCCCTGTGGTACGACATGCGGTTAAAATATTGTCTTTTATTTAACCTATTTAAGATGGGCAGATTCTCAGTTCAGTATGACTACTGCATACGGACGTAGCGAGGTTCGTCTTTTTCTCGATTAAATCAGAGGAACAATTGCCCAGGAAGCAGGCTCCTGGAAAACTTCCCTAAGACTGCGTCGCAGCTCACAAGTAAGTACTTAATACCTACCTAGTACCTACCTACTTTTGGTATTGTACCTAAGCTTTGCAAAACCAGTGTCGTGTGTGTTTTTAGTTGAAAAAGTTGGGCGAAGGTGGTTTCGGTGCAGTTTACCAGGTGGCAGACGTGCAGAGAAAGGGAAAGAATTACGCCATCAAATGCGAACTCATCCGGGAGAGGGGCCAAGTGCTCAAGACCGAAGTGGCCGTGCTCAGACGGCTAGACGGTATATATTTTGGCTAGGGCTAGGCTAGGGGCTGTGTCCAAACTTGGGGCCTATTCTTTTACCGGATCAAAGGGTGCATTATTATCGGACTAAACTGTTTAAAAATTATGCTGAAAAGAAATATGCCATTGCAAAGCCATTAAACGGACTTTACTTTTAGCGCGCTGGTTTTTAATCGGACTACGGACTTAACTATGCACGCCAATGTTAAGCGTCAGTGATGTGTAATGGCATATAATGTATACACGACGATGACCTTTATTACCATTACCAAGAGTCCATAATAAGAAGAGTATATGCCACTCTTCCAGACCTAAGCCTGACCGCCGCCACAAGTCAGGGTACCTTATACGGCATACGCTCAAATGTGGGTGTCTCTCCAACTGTTGAGTCCTAACATAATGCCTTCATTTACGGGGGGTCTTCCCCACAGTTGAGACCTATGCCTTCATTCGTGCAGGGGCAGGGGGTGCCCCAAGAGTCGTGGCCTTTATTGGGAGATAATAGTCGCAGACTCGCAGCATGTCCGCGGCGATTGGCCACAAACGTGTATAGCGTTATACTCTTGTCATTATGCACTCTTGTCATTAGGTACGGTACTGTAGTGTTTGTGACCGGCCGGAATTTTCGCCAGATAGTCGCCAGCCGGGAAAAGCCGGTTGGCCGGCCGGCTAAAATCAGCGAACCGGCCAGCAAGCATTGACCGACTGACAAAATTATACAGGCCGGCATAACAATCCGGCAGGCTAAAGGTTATGCAAAATTGACACTCTGGATTAGGGTTGTTTTGTGTGGAAACTGCATCAAATCAAAACTAGTTTTGATGCAGTTTTGATTTTTGATGCACCACATCAAATCAAATCAATTGCTTTTAGAATTGTACTGCATCGAATCAAAACTATTTTTACAGCTGTCACATCAAATCAAATCAAATCAATTGGATTTTCCCCCGCTTAACATCAAATCAAATCAAAACTTCTAAAATTGGCTAGTTTTGATTCAGTTCTGATGTAGTTTTGATATAGTTTTGATGCAGCTAGAAATTTGCGCAGTTTTACACACAAAGGGCATTGATTGATGCCGCGTATGTACGTATGTACATATGTTTCTTCGTGTTCAAAAATAATCTCCATTTTCCACAATCTAGGTTAGGTCGTTCTACCACATGTTGCACAAACTGCAATTTTTTGCTTGCCTCAAACTCCAATTTTATAATCTTTTTACGCGGACCCCCCTTAGGGGTCGCGTACATACTCTGTTCAGAATCTTAGGTTTCTATGTTAATTCGGGCAGGTCGAATTTCCAGTGTTAAGTAACACTGAAAGAGCAGGTAGATCGCGATCTTGCGCTTTAACTTTGGCCGGATCACAGATGATATTCTGGAAATATCAAAAAAAAACAAAATTTACAGCCGGAGTGGAATTGAAACACTACCCTTCAGTTTCCCAGTCCGTTGCGCGTGTGGATAAAATCCAATCCCAGCTCTAGTCCCAACTGGGTTAAATCCAGCCTCGGCCCCATCCAACCCCAGCCCCAACTTGGTAATTTCCAGCCCTATCCCTAGCCCCAGTTAAAAGTTGGTGAACATTAGCACGGGTATCAAATAGGCAAACCTATGATATGGGGCTATGCTCTATTTGTTACACGGTACTAGAGATCGGCGGCTTCAGCAGACGGCCCGGACCCGGCCCGACTGCACTGTGGCCCTTGGCCCGCCACCGGCCCGGGCCGCGTGGGAGCGGGTCGACAGGACCAAGCGGCAGCGGGTCCACCGAGCCGATTCACGGTCAACATGTTTGGCTGGTTCGGGGCCACTGGCCTGCCCCGCGCGGACCCAGGCCGGCCCGGGGTCGACACTTGGCTTAGCGGCCGATCTCTACACGGTACGATCCGTGTACGCGCGTGTAACCGTGTACGCGCTATGCTTAGCGTAGCGAAAATTGGTAGTCACCTAACAGCGACTTGGGTGTTCTATTTAAAGCAGGAGTTCTATTCAAAACAGGGGTTCTGTTCAAGACAGGGGCTTTATTCGAGAAAATACGGTATGTGTGCTTCAGACACAGTTTTGGCCTGAAGCCGATTCGGTGTAGCAGTGATTCGGCCAGCCGAGCCGTGACAGACACACCCAATTGAAGCTGTACTGCCTATTTGATAGCGGTGCTGGCTGGAGCGCCGATGCTAGGGCCGGCTATTCAAATTTGAAATACCCACTACCCACTACCCAGAGGGAATTCGAATCAAATATTTCTGGGACCTGCAGACCAACGCTCTATTGAGCTTGGGCCGACGATGAGCTGTCGGTAACGCCTTTAAGGGGGGGCTACCCAGGTCAAAAATCAAAGTTCTGCAATTTTGCTTATTTTCACATATGTTACTCCCCCAAGGTAACCCAACCTCAGATAAGAACAATTTGTCAGCCTTTGTCAGTGTATTTGCATAGGCAAAAGCGCGCAAAAAAGCCTAAAAGTAGCCCTTAGATGGACAGTTCTAACACAAACCACATTAAGCCAATCAAGCTGAAACTTGGCATAGTAGTAGCTCACATTGTGTGCAAATTTGAAGCGAATCGGAGAACCTAAAATTTTCACTTATACAGGTAGCCCCCCCTTAAGCACGCTAGGGGGCCCATCTTGCTTTGCAGCATGATAAAGTAGTAAATTTCCCACCAGAAATGCACGGAAGCAATCTGCGAGAGGGATGCCCGACCACCGGCGTAGAGGAGGCTGATTCTGGTTTTGTTTGTTTTCCGGCGACAGCATTAAAATTTTCGCAGTTTTTCGATTATCAACTTAATTCCGAGCACTTTTTTGGCAATCAGAGATGGTTTGTTGAGGAGGATGCCTGCTGTTGAGGGGTGGGGTGAGGATTGACGACCCGCCTGAATGAGGGGTGGTACCGTTTTACCCCTTTACCCCATGGCCATTTATAGTTCCAACCATTAATTGCCTTTTTGCACAATTTTCTGATTTCTTACAGATCCCTTTTAACAAAGACGCTCTGTCCAGTTGACACATAGAAGAGTCATACCGCTCTAATATTGTGATTAAAGGTTTAAAAGTTAATTATTGTAGGTATAACAATGAATTATAACAACACATCAAAACTGCATCATAACTGCATCAAAACGCATCAAAACTAAAATCTCAGATTTTTTCACATCAAATCAATTGAAAATTCAGCTTCTCACATCAAATCAAATCAAATCAATTGCTTTTCTGGATAGCTGCATCAAATCAAAACTAATTTGAGAACCCCCACATCAAATCAAATCAAATCAATTGAAAAAAGCCACATCAAAACAACCCTACTCTGGATTTGGATGAATTGGTTTAGTCGCAGGCTAAAGGTTAGGCAAAATTGACAATCTGGATTTGGATGAATTGGTTTTGTCCCAAAATTCGGCGGCTCCGGCTGGCCGAACTTCTCCGCCAACTGCGGCCGGCCACAAACACTACGGTACTGTAATTAGCTAATACATATTACCAAGAGTACATAATAGGACGTCCTATTATGTACTCTTGATATTACATAGCTTGTCACTGTTTTTCAGTACTATTCAATAACTATGGGTTACCTATGATTGCTCTTGCTTTTTCGAGATTGCGTTTTAGCTTTCAGGATCCGGGCATTTCTGCGAGTTTGTTGGTTGTGGACGCACGCCGATATTTAATTTTCTGGTCATGGGGTTGGTGGGAAAAAATTTAGCAGACCACAGACGAGAGTCCAAGTTAGTTTTACGCCGTTGGTTTATCTAAGATTCTACTTTATATCGAGTTATATATAGCATTGCGTTGAAAGTCGTACCCATAAATATGCGATACAACTTTTCAATTTGAATAACAGAATTAGATTAACCAGATTAGATTCGTGATGGTTCTTGGTTGGTCGTCTGTATACTTTTAGATTGTAATCTACTGAAAAGAGGCAACTAATGTAAGCTAACTGCTTAGTGTTTACACAGGATAGGTACCAGAGATCGGCCGCTAAGCCAAGTGTCGGCACCGGGCCGGCCCGGGGCCGTTACAGTCGGCCCGAAGGACTCGGTCGGCCCTGCCGGCCCGCTCGGCCCGACACCGGCCCGGGCCAATCTCTATGGTACAGTGTTGTTGACTGTAGATATCAATCGACTACACTGTGGGCATGGTTTACAAAATCAGCAACTGGCTAACCGGTAATTTTTCAGGTTCAAGTTTCGGCTTAACCGGTAAATCGGCCAGTTGCGGTAATTTGTTCGGTTTTTTTGTAACCGGTTAACCGAAAAAACTTTATGGTTAACCGGTTACCGATAACCGTGCCCATTGGCATATTGCCTACAGATAGAAAGGAATATTGACATATATGGTGTGAATGTTTAGAGGCGGCAAATTCAGCCTGAGCACGGGCACCAGGATTGGCTACCAGTGCTGTCGAGCCATCGAACAACTCCATTCCGTCGGGTTCATTCACAGAGACATTAAACCGGTATGTCGTAAAGTCACTGTTGCTGCTCAATGAGTTTGCAAAAGCTAGTAATATTTGCTGCAGCAAGTGCAGCGTATGGAGTTCACTACTAAAAGACAACATCTGCCGTTTGAACTTTTTTTGCCACCAACCACAACCATCACTGACCCCCATGACCAATAAAATCGCGGCAATAGCAGTTGTTAAAATACAAACAAGCACGATTTGCGAGTAGAGTTGAACTAAATTTGGATAGATTTCGTTGCGACATGCTTGCAGTGCTGAGGATATTCTTCGAATATAATACGCGGCACGAAGATTTTAAACGGCACCATTATTATAACTAAATATGACCACCATCACATCCTTTTCTAGCCAGCAATATCAGAAATTATGCTTAAACAGTTACTATATTAGAAAAATTTACATGGCACCGTTTAACCTGATAGATATTGTTTATCTGCATACAATGTATGTAAGAATTAAATATGTGGGCAAATTTGTTTCGGCTGGTGATCTTCACTCGCGCAATCGCGGTCTTTTCTGTTTACTTTAGCAAAATTCCGTATGTACAGATATGCACGCTAAAAATTGATTGCTAACCGCAGCGGCAGTGTCTGTCAGCCACTGACGCAGTATAAAGTTTGATGATACTTATATTAACTTCATCTATTCCACATATGTTACATAGGTATGTACTTAGGATTTGGACTACGTTTGCGCCTTGTGTTTCATACTCCCATTTGTGACAAAGAGATGCTCTTAGAAAATATTGTAACTGCAAGAGAAAAAGCTTGTTTTACAGGAGGAACATTGTACTTCAGTAGAA
Source organism: Trissonchulus sp. WLG1_4 (assembly GCA_030248245.1). Classification (NCBI taxonomy): domain Eukaryota; kingdom Metazoa; phylum Nematoda; class Enoplea; order Enoplida; family Ironidae; genus Trissonchulus; species Trissonchulus sp. WLG1_4. The sequence goes on along the minus strand of JASANF010003089.1, from coordinate 10,944 downwards.
ATAAATTTTATTTAGTCAGTACTAACGCTGCATTATATGCATACTTGCAGGTCACTAAAATTCAGTGACATCAACTTCTGCCCTACTTCTGTTCAATAGCGGTGGCAGTTGAATTCGGCAGTGGCATCTTAAGTCTGAAATCTGCTGGTTCCAACGCGTTAATCAACAATCTGCGAAACATTGTCGCAACAGGTTTCGTCACAACACTGTTCAATGAGGTTTACTGGCACTATGTACCGACATGTTCTGTATGATCCGATAAACGCTCGCACAAACGGTGTTGCTTGTCGCTACATGGGCTATACTTACGTACACAATATGATACACACACCCACACAAACAATGGTTTTTCGAGACCTGCCAGCAGTTTTACATAGAACTGCATGCAATATAGCAGATGATTGCACTATAGTATATAGGCGGCGGCTGAGGCCGCCGCGTAAAAAGACTTAATTTAGATAAATTTTCAATAGTGGTAAATTAGGACTGTCAAATATCAGTGACTAGCTGCAATGCTTTAAACTACATAATAAACCGTTCAAATATTCCGTATTACAAAAGAGTATTTTGCTTCAGAGTAACTACGCAATGGGACACGAGGGCAAGACGCGACGGATTGTGTACATTTTAGATTTTGGTCTTGCTCGCATGTATATAAACGAAATGGGGGACGTTCGGGTGCCCAGAAGCACTGCTGGCTTCAGGGGGACCGTGCGATACGCCTCCATAAATTGTCACCTAAATAAGGTACTGCTAGTGACAGGCTTGTATACCCTTTTTCGACACACCTCCCATGTCAATAAAGATTACTTAGGTTAAGTAGATAATTTTTCTGCCGATTAGTTATACTAGCAATTCGTAGCTAATCTTGCTGCTAATTTTGTAGACCTGAATTTATATACTTACGGAAGGAAAAGGTTAACGTGTGCACGTTTGTTGGCAAGTTGTATGTACAAGTTTTACAATTGACGTCCGTCCGTCCGTCTCGGAGTCGGAATGTAAGTTCAAAATCTGGTGATTCGTTACAAATTTGTCATAAATTCATCACAAAATATCACGAGAGTTACAATTGTTATAATTGTTATTGTATCACTTGTAAATATGTAAAGTTGAACAACAGCCCTCCCGTTTCTTGTACACAGTCGGTGGAATGCATAAAGACAGTCTTAAGCTCAGTCTTGCTAAAAGCAGTCTAAGGGCGACATTCTAACCTATGATGATGATGATGATGATGATGATGATTTAATAAATGAATACATGCATAACGTCCCATAAAGGGACTTAATATGCCTTAATATGACTTAATATGTAATACAGTACAGCTCAAAATTAACATCATATGACTCCGGAGTCAGCGTCACTGACTTCATTTTACAGTCACTGACTGCAGTCAACTTATTGACGTCACAGGTTTAATGTTACTTCCGGTAGTTTTGACTTTTACTAGCTGACTCCGGAGTCAGAGGCAGTGACTGCGGAATCAGCATCACCTTAGTCATCACTATCACAAAATATGCTACACGCATACACATGTGAAAGCAAAGTTCTAAGCCATATAAAATATAGTGATGACTAACGTGATGCTGATTCCGCAGTCACTGACTCTGACTCTGGAGTCAGTTAATGATTTTCAAAACTACCGGAAACAAATTGGACCTGTGACGTCAATAGGTTAACTGCAGTCAGTGACTGCAAAATGAAGTCAGTGATGCTGACTCCGGAGTCATATGATGTTAATTTTGAGCTGTACTGTACGTGTATAATTTCTCTTAACGATGTTTTAATTTACTTAAATAGAACGCCTTAGACTTGTTTAAACGTTAGACTGCCTTTATGTATTTCACCGTCACTGTCTTCAAACATCAAACAAAAAAGACTGGTTCGGTCTAGGGCTGGGCACGGTTACAAAATCACTATCCGTGTACACGGTTAGTTTCGAAGGCTAGTAACCGCGTGTACACGCTAACTAACGGTTACTGCAATTATCCGCGTGTACACGCTAATTATCCGTGTGACGCGTGTAACCGTTTACACGCTAAGTATCCGTGTAGCCGTTTACACGGATACTAACCGTGTAAGCGGTTACACGGTAACTAACGGTTACACGGTTACTAAACGGTTAAACGGTTACTAACCGGTTACACGGTTACTAAACGGTTACACGGTTACTAAACGTCGAGAAGCAGAGGGGGAGGAATGACCAAGGGAAGATACGAACCACCCATTTCTAGATCTGCAGACCAGCAAGCTACCATAAATGAGCTACTGGGACAATGCTGAGCTGTCAGTATAAATGCCTTTATATATCTTGAAGAATATAGCTTGCACACACATGCGTATATGAAGTAACACACGGGCAAATCGCTTGCGCACGATTGTAGGCTAATTTGCATAAATCCAGCAGCCAAACGAACATTTTTTAGCGAGTACACGAAGTCGGAAAACGGATAGTGTAACCGGTTACACTATCCGTTTAGAGTAACCGTTTACACTATCCGTTTAGAGTAAACGGTTACAGTATCCGTGGTTACTGTGTCTTAACGTGTACACGCTGTAACCGCTAAGTAACCGCGGATAGTGACCCCTAACCGTGTACACGCTAAGGTTAGCGTGTACACGGTTACACGCGTGTACACGGTTCGTACCGTGTAACCGTGCCCAACCCTAGTTCGGTCTCGGGGGACTATATAGATATAAGGCATCATGATCATCCAAAGTTCTTATTTCTGTACTGAATCTACCCAGTATGTTTTAAGGAGATGGGGCGCCATGACGACTTGTGGTGTCTTTTTTACATGCTTATTGAGTGTCTGGGCGGGTCTCTGCCCTGGCGTGCAGTGGACAAGAAAGATGAGGTCCGCAAAATGAAGGAGTCCATTCAGCCCCACATACTCCTCAGATATTGTCCAGATGAATTCTACGCATTTAGAAATCATCTCTGCAATATCAGGTTAGGAACAATTAACCAGGATCAACTCATGCTTACAATCGTTTGTACTTTTTTGTTCACCGCTCAAAAACTAAAGAACTCCAAAAAAATGTTGCAACATTTATCACTGTATCTTGTGAAATTATATATTTCCATTGTAATTTTACTGTCTGAACGGACATTTAGTTGTAAGTATAAACTTACCATAAGACTGGTGGTTGTTCTAATTGGGTTCATCCATGTATCCGTACGTCTATTTAGCGTGTAAAAATACAATATGTCACGTTGCTATGCATACCGTATTTATTACTGGTAATCTATTTTTGATGCTGCTAATGTACTGTGCGTACATATTGGCAATTTCTGTTTATGAGTTTTTACCGGTTAAATGGACATGCGGCTGTGAAATGCGAACTGACACTGAAACTGATAGTCTCTGCTGACATAAAAACCTAAATTTTTGCGCGGCCGCCTCAGCGGCCGTGCATACTAATTTCAGTTAATGCACTGAAACTGAAAATGCATGTAAATCATGCTCAGTTTCAGTGCATCACTGAAGCCTGCTGGAATGACCAGCTGTGACTTGTGTAGTTAGGCACGATTATAATCGAATCATCCAACGGGCTGTGGCCTAACAGTTAAGGCTCGATTCATACTTACAGCCGTATGTCCGTGCTGCCGACAAAATGACGAAATAATGACGTCACATGCGCTGGCTGATCCACTGCACTAGGCTGCTAGTGACGTCATTCTGCAGGCTGAACAACATACGGCTGTAAGTATGAATCGACCCTAAGACGTGTGATTGCGAAACACGCGATTCCCATCAGCTCTGAAATTTTTGCAATTTTTTTTGACATAGAAAGTAGAATAATGTTTTTAGCTGTGTTTCTTAGCATGATATAAAAATCAAATGTTAAAGCATTCTAAATCACCGGTCAATTTTTAAATTGTATGTACTTAGGTACACATACGTAAAACGTAATCGTCGAACAGATTTTCAGACTCATTCAGACTTGATTGAAAATGAAAAGCTAAGCAGTACATAGGTACTGACAAAAAATTTTGGTGCGTGCCGCGCCTAATTTTACCGATGCGGTAAAATAATACTTTAATGTGGTCACGTCAAATTATGAGCCCTCGTTAACAGAAGTGCTTGTTTGAATTAAAATTTGTTTTGTATTTTAGCTACGCCGATCGTCCCGATTATCAGCTAATTTATTCACTGCTCGACAAAATACTCAGGCGTTTGCGCTGTCGAGTAGAAGACCCGTACGACTGGGAAGTTTCAGAGAGCGCAAGGGCAACCGAAGCAGTCAAAGCGGCGAAAACTTCCAGAGTTGCCATAAAAGAAACAACAAAAGACAAAGCAGCGTATTCTCAACAAGACGCTAGGATGAGCGTTAAAGCAAAAGTCTTGTGAGTAAAAAATAATAACTGGCTACATCATACTCAGTTGTTTTGATACGCTGTACTGTTGGTGAAAGTTAAAACTAAAATAAGTCTTGTAACATTTTTATTATAATTAAAGATGAGGTTCTTTAATCTATTTTAGTTATTGTAACTTTTTTAACGCTGCACTGCTACAATAGCAGTAGTTTAATTTCATAGTATCTCATTTAAGACGGTTCATTGATATTATTTGCATGTTTTAGATCAAAGGATACAGGAAACACTATTGAAGATCCCTTTAATAAAAAGACTAACGGCAAATAATGCATATTGTATTATTGTTCTTATTGTGGGCTAGGTTGAAATAGTTTCTGTTTAACTTGATCGCTTGGGAAAACCAAGCAATATATTGTCTAAAAACAAGCAAAGTTTTCGGCAAAAGTATTCAGTAAGTATCAGACTATCAGGCACACATTCTTAAGTACATTGGCCAGAGGCCATCGTAAACCTGTGGGCCAGCAAAAGGTTTATTTCTTAATTTGCATATTTCCCATGAAAAGCCTTTCTTTTTACAACCATTGAAACTGCAAAATCTCAGCTTAAAGCTTTCGGCAGTCGGAATTTGATATGTAGATTAATTAATTGTTAATCTTAAGGTGGCGATCAGCGGAACCGACCGACTTTGGCGTTTAATTTTTTTCAGCGACATTTTTTATTATAATGTCTTGAAGGAAATTTGTTCAAAATGAAAAGAGCTATTATTGATGTGCATATTGTGATAAATTTTTTTACATTTTTTTTGGACAATTTCGTTGCCGTAGCAAAAAAATTTTTGTTTCCATATTAAAAAATGATTACTCATATTATTGAAATATGCGGTTTCTTAGGTTTAAATTGATGTATTAAACATAAGAATACATTGAAGCTTTGCTGAGTTATGTATTTAGCCGTGAAAATAGCAGATCAAAAATGAAAAAACCTACAAAGCTGATAAATCTTCGAAAATGTCAAATTTTCTGTTAATTTCTTGAAAAATTGAGTATGGCTTTTGTTAACTTTTTCAACGGAAATATGCAGTCCTAGCAAAAGGTCTGAAAGGAAATTTGTGAAAAAGTGAAACGTGTGGGCAAACCTTACATTTTTGCGTAGCGAAGTCGACTACTTTTTTTGGACCTGGGTCCCAGCTGCCGATTGCGATCGACTTTTTGCAAAATGAAAGAAAGAATATAAATTGTAGACGTGAAACTTTTTCGATTTTCAAATCTTGGCTCGCAGCACTTTTTGTAGTCGCTCAAACACAGCTGAATTTTGAAAAATCAATTTTTTGCAAAATCAAAAATAGAAATGAAAAATCGAAGATCAATCACGTCTAGATTTTTGAAAGATCCTTCAATTGATACTGAGATCGTCAAAATCGGTTGAAGTTTTGTTGAGCTAGGATAAAAACAATATTAGTGTGAATAGGAAATTCGACATGGTCATAAAATTTGACGAATTTACATCAAAGTGCCGAACTGCCGAACTGTAATGTGAATACGTTTTTTTTATGTCTTTTTGATATGCAATTAAAGTGATGTTGCTGCTACTGATTGCATGAGACGAGCGCCAAACATGAGTTTTGTTGCTGAGCGCTACTTTTTAACAAATAAATTACTGAACCTCATGTTTGCTGGGCCTAATTGCAATTTTTTTTGCAAGTTCAGTTGCAAATACATACATAAGTTATGCCATTTTGAAGAAATGCAAGAACACTGTCGATTTCTAATATATCATGATTACTAATGGTCATGAACCATCAGAACTGACTGGCCAAGTTGTTAGTCTGTTAGGTTCGCAATCTAGGGCTGATGTGGCTTTTTGCCAGACTTTTGCATTCTCAAAGTTTATTCTCAGAAACCACTAAAGCAGCGACACACTGATTGTACAAGGCATTTTAATGGTGACGGATGCATAGCTACGGTAAAAGACGTGTAAAACACTCCGCACATTGACACTTTAACGGTAACACTGCGTTAAGATGCCAGAATCAAAATTAAAGACCTGTTGGGCTGTGGCCCAACAGGAATAAAACGAAGAATGCCTTGAAGTCTTTATATTGCTTTCTTTATAAATTTAAAGTAGAGCAGAGGCAAAAATGTGTTGTAAATTTTACGCTGTGATGCTGTACGATGTGAGTGAAATTTTGAGTGAAGCAGCAGTATGCTTATTGCATAGTGGCATACTGGCATGTATGTATGTACATGGCGCTGCTAATTTCAAGTTTAAGAGCATGTGCAGTACTTGTAGATAGAGAACGACTCAACAATGCACTTTATTGCTAAGTGTACATGTTACCTACATAGGCAAGTTCGTACATACGGGTTTTAGTTTAGGAGGTGGCTTCCAGTTAAAATGAACCTCTGACTTATTTAACCTAGTAATAACTCCGTTACTGCAAATTTAAAATGAGGATGGTGCTTTCGCAAAATCATATTTGGAGTGCCAGGGTGACACATTTTTTTCAAAACATTTGAATGATTTTATGAAAAGCTGTAAGGCTTTTGCCAGTGCAGCAAAAACAATCGTGCCAACGAACACTCCAGATCCGCAGCACAACGAACGCCGGCTTGGGAAGGAATAAACGCTCCAAAACTAACAATTAAATTTAAACTTGTTTTTTTGCATTGTTATATTGACACCGTGCACAGCCGCCAATTTGGGGACAAATTTACTTTTTTAAATAGGGGTAAATGTAATATGGTAAGTACGTACATGCTTACGTACGTACGCATGAAAGTTGGCTGCTGCTGATGATGAGTCATGCTGCACATCTTTCATGCGGCTACAGCTCATTTGCATATTGTACTAAGCTAATTTCCATACGAATTTTACACTATATAAACGTGCGCTGTGCACGGTTAATCAGTTTGCATTCTCTTGCTTGCCCTCTGCCCACTGCCAGCCCAATAAACCCGTTTTCCTTTTGCCCTGTTTTTGCTTTCGGTTTGCCTTCACACCTACGCTATAATAATCAAAAATAAAAAAATTTTAAGTAGAAGAGCGCAAAGGCCACAGTTTGACATATAAGTCTTGATTGTAACACAACAAGTTGCCCCTAAAAGCGGCAAAGTTCCTTCCCGGAGATATTCACAATGGAAATAGAATTTAATCGGAGTGAACATTTGCTTTTTCGATGACGAACATGTGTTTTTTAATGACGAACATTTTCAACGAAGAACTTTTTTCTTCAATAAATCGGGCCTTGAGTTTAGTCTCAGCATGCAGTAATTTTTGGTCAGCGTTTCAAGTAAGGAGCCGGCTTTATATGTTATTTATGAGGGTCGATATGTCATTAAATAACCCAAAGAAAAACGTCACTGATTACGTAATGTGCAATGTCTACCTAGTATCTACCTACACAGTAGTTGATAAAACAACGCGCGACTGGAAGTTGCATTAAGATACGTCTTATTTGAATTGAAATTCAACATGGTTGTTGATCTTTGTACTTTGTGTCGGTTTCATAACCATAGATGCATGCAGAGGGTAGGGAGGGGGGGTAGCCAGCCACCCCCCCTCTCAGTGGGTCTGCACTCCCGCTTCCTCAGACATCATGCACCCCCCTCAAACGCCAACCCACCTCTGAAAAAGTGCACCGAAACTGAGTAAATAAAATATTGGAAAAATCTCAAAAAAAATTTCAGTCGCTGCCATAAAAGTGCCCTAAAGTTGAGTTAAAAACCAAAAAAGTGCTAAAATTTTTCGGGTAACCAGAGTCAGCCACCTTTCCGCCGTGGATTGTCTATTTCCTGTGAAGGAGCATGTGTTGAAGATAGGCCAGGCTTTGAGGACTGAATTTTTGTTTTGGGCTTAGGCTTAGGCTGAGGCTTAAGCTTAGGCTCAGGCTTAGTTTTAGGCTTAGTTTAGGCTTAGACAAACAAAATAAATACAAAACCACTGAGGTTTCATGCCTCTATAACGAGATTTGTATTTGCTCATTCACAGGAACTAGACGCACGTTTTCTGTCGGGGGTCGGCACTTCCTTACCATTTGCTCCCGTGCATCTCTGTTCATAATCGAGCATTCACACCGAATTAGCATGACCATGCTTCACCACAGACAGCATAATACTAATGAAAAATTGTTCGGTGTTCTGATTTGCATATTGATAAAACAATATGCAAATTAGTCTGCACATGTCTGCGTCTGCATTCTTGCCAGCAGAAAGTTTTCTGAAGTGGCAGACATGGTCGAAATGGTAGCATTTTTTAAAAACATATGGATAGGTTTAAGCATTTGATAAACCAGAGCGTTAGATCACAAGCTTATCTGTAGGTTTAACTTTAATCTGAGAGAAAACGAAAAAAAATTTTTTACCGACCCCTCCTCACCAGACAAAACAAGTTGGCCCCAAAAGGGGCAAAGTTCCTTCTCCGGTGTCTACCGTTCATGTTTAAATAAATTGGTTCTATCTTTTCCATACTTATCAGGTTTGGCGCGATAGCGCCAAACCTATAATAGGACGCAAACACCCTCAGTGCGACTTTTAAGAACGCTTTCTTGAGCAGAACTGTTAAACGCGTGAATCAAAAATAATAAAATTTTACACACACATAGTCCTTATAAAGTTACACTTTTGTGCAAAGTTTGGTGTAATTCGATTTAGAGGGGGCGGAGATATTTCAAAAATACACATTGAATTTTTGGTCATGATGATCTTTTTTTTTTTCTCGTCACATTTTCCAGAACATTGGAACCATCTCCTGAGACGCCCAATATATCATTCGAACCATCTTGATCCGCCATACTGCAAGTAAGCTTTTTGAACGTATCTTTTTAGTTTTCGATGAGTTATCAATAAATTATCGATATTTTGAACTGTATAACATAAAGAATCGGATATAATGTTGTGTAGATGAAGTAGTCGCTGAAAATTCTGGCGGATTTATAGGTTTTTTGATAAGTAGAATTTGTTTTTGGTGTTAGTTTAGCGCCAAAATGTTGACCGGTTGCGTACAAGTAATTGGGATAAACAGGTTGCAAACAAAAATCTGCGCCATATATTAACATTAGTAGTAAAGCAGTAAAAAGAGCAGTAAATTTTACCTGTACGGTTCAAATTTTATGAGCCAACTCGTTAGTAGGCACTAATATGAGGCTTGTGGACTTTCGAAAATTTCAGCTGATTCTGCATCTGAGCTTCAGCCAATCAGATTTGAGCTCAAATGTGGACAATTTTTTGTCGCATATTTTTTAGCATAATCATTGTTTCCTTCCATTTTTGCGTAATTTTTTCCACTAACTTGCTGTTTTTCTAATTTAGCCGTCCTCAAGGCAATTTCGGAAGCACTTTTATTTAGGTACGTTTCTTAACCATTTTTGTCAAATTAAATCTGACTGCACATTGCTCTAACCGAAAATCAAGAATGCGGAGGGATCAAGTGCAGTTGGGGGGGGGGCAGTGGACCTATTTTTTGGAGAAGAGCACCGCAAGGGAAGCATTTTTTGTAATAAAACCCCTATCAACAAAATTGTATTTTCTGAGCTATGACCCCTCAAAAATTGCTTGTTTAGTGGTTTGGGAAAGTCACCGTAGGCCAAAGGTTGACGCCAAAAATTGGCTATAATCTTTGTTTTTGCACAGTTTTAAAAGTGCGTTATAATTTTTAGGGCATCGTCTAGGCTTAGCGGGCAGAAATCTCCAGGCTAAGCTGGCAGGATTTTTCCTGAAAGGGGTGGGCAGATTTTACGCCCCCCCCTGGTGGTAGGACCCTCCCTCAACCCTAGTACCCAAACCTGAGCCTAAGCCTGAGTCTAAGCGTAGGCCTGAACCTAAGCCTAAGCACTATTCTAAGCCTAAGTCCCATTCCCATACTAAGCCTAAGCCTAAGAAGCCCCCATACTAAGCGTAACCCTGAGCCCAAGCCTAAATTAAGACCAAGTCTGGAATCCAGACTCTGGTTTATTCAAAGTTGAATTCAAAGTTTAAAGTTCACGATTCTGGTGATTTTGCTTAATTTTTTGGGAGGAACGGGGTCAAAGTGCTTTTGTTTTGTTTCTAAAAAATTGGAAACACGCTTCTCACTTCATTCAAGCAGGTTTAGAATTGAAAAAATACGGGAAAAAAAGAAAAAAATACAAATAAATTTGCGAAAACGTCCACCACGGAGGGCTCAGAATTCGGGAGGTCATATCTCATATCTGAAAAATGAATAGGGGTTTTTGAAGCAAAATTGCTTCCTCCAAGGTGCTCTAAATAAAAAATAGGTCCATTATTTCTCGCCCACCCCCCCCCCACTGCATTTACCTCGAATCAAAAGACCAGGTGGCCAGGTGCAGTTGGGAGTGGGGAGATAGTGGACCTATTTTGGAGTGAGTGGAGCACCTTAAGGGAAACCTTTTTTGTAACAACCCCTATCCACAATATTTGATATTCTGAGGTATGACCCGTTGAAAATTACATTTACAGTGTTTTCGGAAGTGAACGTATATAGGCCATATTTTGAAGCCAAAAATGGCTATAATCTTTGTTTTTGGATAGTCTTGAGTCCGTTATGAAGTTTTGACGCATTGTCTAGGCTTAGCTGGCAGGATTTTCTAGGCTAAGCTGGCAGAATTTTCCCTGAATTTTTTAGTATTTTTT